>CAUYRH010042050.1:0-28925 GCA_963574655.1 Perodicticus potto | reverse complement strand
CTATTTAAAACCTGATATAGGAAAATAGGCTAAAGTGAGAAAAAAGCACTTTTGTGACAAATATTTAGGTGGTTTGAAAGACCACAGAGGAGTCATTTACTCATAAAGGCTCAAATAAGTTTAAAAATGCACATATCATTTCAAAAAGGACCACTATAATAGTGAATTGAGAAGTCTTCAAAAGGTCAAGGTGATCTTTTTCAATCTTGACCATTGCTTCTAGTTCTGACAGATATATGGCAAGAAAATGCCTACTCTCAAGTGAGGATAATTCTGAAACATTGTTTGCGTTTAAAAAGCAAATGCGTATTAGGGGAATTTCCTTAAGATTCCCTGGAGGTAAGGCACATACGGCCCAGAGAAGCTGGTTGTAGCATAAGGTCGTCACTTTCTGCAAAGCATTTATGCAGCCAACAGTGTCAGGGGGCAGTTAGAGCCTATGATCGTGCCTCTGGCATGGTGCTTAGAGGGTTCAGAATGACAAAATTGAAGTCCAAAGAAGTAGATTTAACCTAGTGCATAATAATCTAAAAATACAAACTTTTATAAAGAACAAGAGGTTACTTATATAAATCGCATCTCTATTTACTGGCTAACAATTCCTTTATCTGCTTTCATGATTACTATACATCCTAAGAACATTATACTTGACATATGAAAGAGGAAAGAGGGAGACTATTCAAGGTTCCCTGCCCTACCCTCTCCTTATGAGTTAAAGGCTAATTTGGTCCCCCGCTTCATCCTTGGAAGGGTAGAGCTCATCTACCTCGAGGCTCAGTGTTTTGCCCCTATGATGCCTTGCAACATATCTATGGGCAGAGGGAAGACAATTGTTGAATTTTTCTCAGCAGCGATGGTGGTAAGTGTCTGGAGGTATCGGAGCTGCAGGGCTGCTGGAGATTCTGTGATTACCATGGAAGCTTCTTTCAGAGCCCTGGATGCATTCATTTCTCCTTCAGCAGCAATGACCTATGGATGGGGGAAAGCAGAGGTCAAACTGGAGAAAACCACATGGCGACACGCTGCAGTCTTCAAACTGCGGCATGTACACATTAGGGGGCACACAAAACTTCCCGGAGTATGTCGGAACATTTTTAAGGAAACCAATTCTTAGATATTCAAATTACATGTGTTCTTTTTCCTGAAAGTGACTTGCCTGCAAATGTGCCTGGGTCAAACGTTCTCTTTTACTATTGCCTTTCTTCCATTTCATAGGGTGGTACCAAACCAAAGAATGACTCAAAATACTCTGCGTGAGTTTGAGAAAGTGATTAACTTTAATGGCTGAATATAAGTCCTTTGGCCAGTCAAGTGAATTTTAATTCTTTGACTTCAAAAGAAGGAAAGAGGATCTTACTGAAGAAAGCTGATTATTTAAAAGGTTTTTTTTTTTTTTGAGACAGAGTTTCATTATGTCTCCCTCAGTAGAGTGATGTAACGTCACAGCTCACAGCAACCTCAAACTTTTGGGCTACTACTTTTGTAGTTGTCATTGTTTGGCAGGCCCAGGCCGGTTCCAATGCACCAGCCCCTGTGTATGTGGCCAGCATCCTAGACGCTGAGCTATAGGCACTGAGACTTAAAAAATATTTTTTGGGCAGTGCCCAGTAGCTCAGAGGGTGGAGCGTCAGCCACATAACTGAGGCTGGTGGGTTTGAACCCAGCCTGGGCCAGCTAAAATCAACAATGACAGCAGCAACAAAAAAATAGCCGGGCATTGTGGTGGGCGCCCGTAGTCCCAGCTACTTGGGAGACTGAGCCAAGAGAATCACTTAAGTTCAAGAGTTTGAGGTTGCTGTGAGTTGTGATACCACAGCACTCTTACCAAGGACAAAATAGTGAGACTCTGTCTCAAAAACAAAAAAAAAGTATTTTTTGGTAAAAGACTGCTCTATGAAGTTTTTAGCACATAAATTCAAAGAAAGTGCTAAGAAATGTATGATATTACTTTAAACAAAACTTCCATCTTGGCTTGGCACCTATAGCTCAGTGGCTAGGGTGCCAGCCACATACACTGGGGCTGGCAGGTTTGAACCCAGCCTGGGCCTGCCAAACAATGACAACTACGACAAAAAAATAGCCGGGCGTTGTGGTAGGCACCTGTAGTTCCAGCTACTTGGGAGGCTGAGGCAAGAGAATCACTTAAGCCCAAGAGTTTGAGGTTACTTCTACCAAGGGCGACATAGTGAGACTGTTTCAAAACAAAAAAGCAACAAAAAAACCTTCCATCTCCATCTAGTTATTTATGGAAACAAGGTTTCTCTTAGTGCCCTTTTATCTGTAAAAATAGGAATAAATTTGATACCAGATCCCATCTCATTCTAGCAATAAGTAATAGGCATTCATGCATGTATGATTTAATTCCTCATCTCATTAAGAGCAGCATTTCTATTAAAAAAATATCTTTTACATAGGATAAATTCTGAAATTTTTGTAGAACCCTGTTTCTAGTCATAGGAAATTAAAAAAATATATAACTCTAAGCTCAGTGCCCGTAGCACAGAGGTTATGGCGCTGACCACATTCACCGAGGCTGGTGGGTTCAACCCCGGCCCAGGCCAGCTAAAACAACTATGACAACTGCAACAAAAAATAGCCGGGTATTATGGCTGACACCTGTAGTCCCAGCTACTTGGGACGCTGAGGCAAGAGAATCACTTAAGCCCAGGAGTTTGAAGTTGCTGTGAACTGTAATGCCATGGCAATAATTCTAACTTGTAGGGTAATAAAATAATTCATGGCAAAATATGAACGGATGGAGGCCATTATATGGAAATAAATGACCAGTCCAGACCTAATTTTCTTTTCCTCTTAAGACAGTCTCACTTTGATGCCCTGGGTAGTAGACTGCCATGGCATTATAGCTCACAGCAACCTTAAACTCTTGAGCTCAAGTGATCCTCTTGCCTCAGTCTCTCAAATAGCTGCGACTATCTAGGTGCTTACCACAATGCCTGCCATTTTTTTAGAAACGGAGTTTTGCTCTAGCTCAGCCTGGTCTTGGACACCTGAGCTCAGGTAATCCACCCGCCTCAGCTTCCCAGAGTGCTGGGATTACAGGCAGGAGCCATTGCAGCTGGTCTTTTGCCGTTAAGTAGGCGTAGGCCAGGTTCGAACCTGCCACCCCTGGTGCACGGGGCCAGCACTCTAAGCCCTGAGGATGACCAGCCAAGACCTGATTTTTGGATCCAACTTAATGCCTTAATGCACAAAAGATTTGAGGCAGTTACTTCTCATTCATAATTGTAGAAGAAAAGGTATAAAGATACCATAATCAAGACTAAAAGTACAGTTTCATAAGGTCATCCTCACATAGATCTCAAAATATTAATGGTTCATGATACTCTGTGAATATCAGAATTAGAAGCAATGGTCTTATTCCCAATGACATTTTGTTCAGTTTGTACAGCAAACTTGGGGGGCTTCTAGATGTTCGTAAGCCCTGTGTAGAGATAGAGAGTGGATCCTTAGCCCCCTTCAGCTCCTGGTCACGTAGGGAAGACAGACACGGAAACAGATCGTTTCACCGCAGTGTGATGAACGCTGACAGAAATCTGCACAAGGCACCGTGCTGGCTCAGAGAATAAAGCAACTTTTGCAGATAGTGAGGTGTGAGGTTAGGGAAGTCGAATATTAAGGATGGAACACTTGCTGTCTGGACAAAGAAGAACATTGTAGGCAGAACACACGGAATGGTACCGAGGTATATTCCAGAAAACTGTAAGAGGCTGTATGAGGAGGTGGGGAAAGGTCTGAAAGGCAGCGAAGGCCTGAATGCCTGGTCTTGGTCCTGCAGGCTCTGGGAAGCAGCGGAATGGTCTAAGGTGGTGGGTGACCTCTCCAGGAGACCTAGTTTGAGACAACACTCTGATGTCTGAGGATGGATGAGATTTGGAGTTGTTAGTGGACCTGTTTCAGAGCAATGGATGCGAATCGTGGGGGTAGGGATGAAGGACAGAATGGATTAGAGAGCTATTCAGGAGAGAGAATGAATAGAATTTGGAGGCTAGGTATGGGAGGAAAGGAGAATAGAGGCTGAGTCTCAGGTTTCTAGGTTTTGGCTGTATGGTTCAGAGCCACTTATGGAGACAGAAGATAGAGGATATGGTACTTACAGAATCTAGTTTAAGGTTAGAAATCTTAATTTATCAAGGCTACCCATCATGTCCTACACCGAGGCCTTTGCCAGATATGCTCAAAGAGAACCACAGACCTGGATTCCAAGGCAAGCTTGGCAGAGAAGGCATCAATCCCCTGCCACAAAAGCAGCAGGCTGTGATTTTTCTCCATGTTGTCTCAGATATCCAATTAGGCACTTTCTTCATCTGGACATGGAGTGCAAAGATATCTCATTTCCCACCACCAATCAGTACATATCTCTTGGCTGGGAAGCCAGACCCACTGGGCTGGGCACATTTTGTTTATAGAAAAGCTGCTCTGAGCAAGCTGCCAAAGATGTGAACACAACACCGATGGCTTTGTCTGATATAGGCCAAGTGCAAGTGCATTCTGCTGACAGCATCTTAGCAAGCAAAGCAAGCCATCTGTGGGTGTGTGGGGCTTTTGTCAAATGTGCAGTAATCCCATGTCAATCAATACTTTATTTTAATAGATCATCATTTTAAAATCGGTCATTTTTCACGTATGCTAGATGGGTACTTCTGGTTCCCTTCTGTAGACCAGATGGGCTGGTCAGAGGAAGAACAGAGAAAAGTGATCTTCTGTATATTTATACTCCACCCTCTCACTCTCTGCCAAGTCCAGAAACATAAGCCTGAGGGCACATGCCAGGCATTTTTCCCAGTTATGAAAAGGAAATAAGGAAAAATGTAAGCACAAAAGATAACACATTTCAAGCCATTAAGAGTTGGTCTAAAAACGTTAGTTTTATTTATTTATTTATTTTCTGGAGACAGAATTTCACTATGTCACCCTCAGTAGAGTGTCATGGTGTCATAGCTCACAGCAACTTCCAGCTCTTGGGCTTAGGCGATTCTCTTGCCTCAGCCTCCTAACTAGCTGGGACTACAGGCGCCCGCCACAACGCCTGGCTATTTTTTGTTGCAGTTTGGCCGGGGCCCTGTTTGAACCCGCCAACCTCGGTATATGGGGCCGGTGCCCCTACTCAGCCGCCCGAGAGTTGGTCTAAGAACTTTAAAAAGAGGTTTGCCTAATGTACAGTAAAGTGAGTGGGACAGGCTCGGCACCCGTAGCTCAGTGGCTAGAGCACCAGCCACATACACCAGAGCTGGTGGGTTCAAATCTGGCCCGGGCCGGCCAAACAATGACCACTACAACCAACAAATAGTCAGGTGTTACGGCGGGCACCTGTAGTCCCAGCTACTTGGGAGGCTGAAGGAAAAGAATCGCTTGAGCCCAAGAGTTTGAGATTGCTGTGAGCTGTGACGCCACAGCACTCTATCCAGGGCCTGGGCGACAGCTTGAGACTGTCTCAAAAAATAAAAAAAGTAAGTGGACAGTCAGTGACTGGCTTCTTTCACTCAAAAGGCAAAGTCAACTTTACATCTTTTATATTAACCTGGATGGTGCTAAAGAACGTTCTCCTTAGTAAAGTATCACAAGAATGGAAAAGCAAGTATCCAATGTACTCAGTTCTAATATGAAACGAGTAGGAGACAAACTCCCCATCCGCAGGGGAGAAAAACGCAATTAATTCACGTGGGGAGGAGGGAAGAGGAGGAGGAAGGAGGGGAAGGAGGATGGAGGACTGGTGACCGCTCCTAACCAGCATGACGTTAGGGTACCCGGCACGCCTCCTAGGTAAAGGGCTCAACTACTACCTGGACTTTACCTAACAAATGTAAACAATGTAACCCAATTGTTTATGCCCTCATATTAATTTGGAAAAGAAAGGTGTGTCGGGGGGGCAAAGTCAGATCCATATTTGGAATTTGGACCAAAGCCGGACTGAAGAGAATCTCTCTTCTGTCAAGGTGAAATTAGGGCTGGTCTGTCTACGTTATTGTTCATCTCGGCAGACCTGTAAAACTTGGCAGTCAGACCTTCTTCCCCACAAGCTATCCACAGCGAGGTCGTTCCTTCTCTTCGCTATGTAGTATTCCCTCACGTGAATAAACCACACTTAATCCATTCAGCTGGTGATGCACATTGGGGGACTTTCCAGTTCGGGGCAACTACCAAGTGCTGCTGTGAACATTCTAGTGCACGTCTTTTGGTAAACGTATGCGAGCAGTGCTGTTAGATATACACACAGGAATGGAGCTACTGGCTCACAGGGTAGACAAAGGTTAAGTTTTGGTGGATACCGCCAGACTGTTTTCCAAAGCGTACCCATTTACACTCCCACCAGCAGAATTTTGAGCCTTCCAGTTCCTTTCTCACCCACACTTGATTTTTTCATTTTATTTTGAAGCCATTTTGGTAGCTGTCTAGTGTGGCATCTGCTTGTAATCTGAATTGGCATTTCCATAATAGCTAATTAACTTAGGGAATCTCACTCTGAAGTCTTAATATACAGGCTCGCCTGCCCTATCTCTCCTTTCCTCTGCAGTTGTTGAAGAAACTGTGACCCTTTCTCTTCCACGAGAATGTGAAAATAAGCTTATGATTGTGGCAGGGTTACTGTATCTTACAGCACAGCTAAGCCCATTGTGATTCTACAGGTAAACACTAACTTGAAAGTCAGAAAGTCATGGGCAGCGCCTGTGGCTCACTGAGTAGGGCGCGATGGGGTGGCAGGTTCAAACCTGGCCCTGGCCAAAACTGCAACAAAAAAATAGCCAGGCGTTATGGTGGACACCTGTAGTCCCAGCTACTCAGAAGGCTGAGGCAAGAGAATCACCTAAGCCCAAGAGCTGGAGGTTGCTGTGAGCTGTGACGCCACAGCACTCTACTGAGGGCGACAAAGTGAGACTCTGTCTCTAAAAGTCAGAAAGTAGGTTAGTCCAGACTACTAACCCTACCACCTCATCCAAACAGGTGATTGTGATCCCGAATCTAATCAGCTTCCTTTATCTTTTGTCATTGTTCTAAAGGGAAGACAGAAACTCTGGTTTCTTAACTGGTAAGAAGAATGCTGTGTAAGAGGCCCCACCCATCTGGGTAGTCCCCAAGGTGGCAGTGGGGAGCAGAGGGGAATTCTAATTTCCACTGCTATTATTTGACTGGGTGATCTTGACGAATTCACTTATCTTTTCTGGACTTCAACTTTTCATTTGAATAGTGGAATGGCAAACAAGTTTCATTTTTAGGGCTGACTCTAAGCAGTTGAGGGTTGTTGGAGTGCTATAGAAGGGTTCTATAGAGGCCAAGTGTAAGTTCAGTGGAAAACAGCACTGTGGTTAATTATTGGCATGGGAATAGGAGGGTGGAGTGGCAGGTACTGGGCTAGGTACTTGTCACCCCGGAAGATAATCTCCAAGGATCCTGTAGGAGCTGACCTTCTCCATAGTCTATGTATGTTCATTACTGTCTGGGAATGGGGCTTTTGGTTAATGGCAGATTCTAGGTAAAAGCAATTCTTAAATTCCAAAGTAATCAGACACTAGGGCACACTAATAACATTATTGTAAATATAACTTCACCTTCTCAATGTGATGGTTTTGAAAGAAGACATTTGACGGTTCTGCAGTATTGTCAGGTTGTCTTCACAAGCATCAGTTACCATATTAGGAAAATCTAAATTCTGGTTCATAGAAAATTCTGGAGGCAGTATGTCAAATGAGCCACTTTTCTATTTGATGCTGGCTAAGAAATAGTAGTGACCAACTTTTGGTTCAAAGGGCATCCTAAGAAGACAGAGTTCTGTGGTTCGTCAGTTATCACTGGCTACTACTATTTTCCTCTTCCTCCCCCAGCCACAGGCATGGGGCTACAACAGGACCATAAAACGATCTGCCTCTGCCCTGTGACCAAAGAGAATTATGGTTGGTCTCATCTGAGCAGACACATAACCTTAGCAGTCAGGAATTCTTCACCACAAACTATCTACAGTGACATGTGACCCAAGAAAGGGGACAACTACTTCCTTTCAGTCCTGGCTCCACTCAGGCAAGGCTTGACTCTACTTCCCACCCTTGGGTTTGGTGAAGATCCTCTTTTGTAGGTTAGCTTCAAAAATACTTGCCCAGAGCCTCCCAGAGGGGCCATGCCACCCATGTGGGGGTAAGACATAGGCAGGGATGATGATGGAAAGAAAGATGGAAAAAAAGAAAAAGATGTCAAAAAAGACGAGTAAAGAAGAGGAAAAGGGGGAAGAGGGGAAGAAGAAGCGAGAATGAAAGAGAAGACAAAAGAAAGGAAGGAATGGACGGATTGATGATAGTAACCATTAATTTGCCCTTAATAATGAATTGGGAGAATAAAATATGGGGCATGCAGTCATGAAAGAATGAGGCCACTCTCTATGTACTGATATACTCAGGAGATACTAAGTGAGAAAAGTATGGTGCAGACCACCACACTACGTACAATATAAACTTTTGTGAAACAAGCCAATAGTCCAACAACCTAGTCAGATAAAATCCTAATACACTATGTTAAGAGTGGTGGCTTGGCTCGGCGCCGGTAGCACAGTGATTATGGTGCCAGCCACATACACCTGAGCTGGCAGGTTCAAATCCAGCCCGGCCCGCCAAACAACAATGATGGCTGCAACCAAAAAATGGCCGGGCGTTGTGGTGGGCACCTGTAGTCCCAGCTACTTGGGAGGCAGAGGCAGGAGACTTGCTTGAGCCCAGGAATTGGAGGTTGCTGTGAGTTGTGATGCCACAGCGCTCTATCCAGGGTGACAGCTTGAGGCTCTGTCTCAAAAATAAATAAATAAATAAATAAATGATCCTAAATTTATAAAACAGACCTTAATTTATCTGAACAATATGATATCCTCTAACACCATAATCGTAGGGAACTTTAATACTCTTACAGAGCTGGACAGGTCCTCTAAACAGTAACTTAACAAAGATATAAGAGATTTAAATGACTAGAATGACTGTGCTTACTGGACATATACAGAACACACCATCCAACAGCTCAGGAATATACTTCTTCTTGCTGGCACATGGAACATTCTCCAAAAATAAATCATATCCTAGGGACGGTGCCTGTAGCTCAAAGGAGTAGGGCGCTGGCCCCATATGCCAGAGGTGGCAGGTTCAAACCCAGCCCCCAGCCAGAAAAAAAAAAAAAAATCATTTCCTAGAACACAAATCAAACCTCAACAAAATAAAAAAAAATTAAAATTATAACTTCCATGGTTTTTTAAATACCATTTCATATTCTCATAAATAAAGATCTTAGTAAGTTACTTTTAAGATTAAAACTTGCTGGAATACTTCTTTACTTTTTGGATGCAAAAACATAGTGGATGAATTTTAGAAACATGAACATTTCTTGTTTCTAGTATTTTATACATCTTGGTTTCTTCATTTGTATTGAATGGGAATTAAGGATAAACAAAATGATCATTAGGAGTTAAATAACACCCTTAAAAGCAATGTTACAGACAATCAAAAGTATTTTACTACCTCTGGTTTTGAACTGCTTCAAATTGTAGGTTCCTATTTCTTCTGGACTGTATTATTTGTAGTGACACATATTTAAGTATTGTGTATTAATGGTTGAAAGAGTTTGAAAGTTAGGGAAATAATAATAGTTTCACAGTGTGTGCATAAAATTAATATTTCACATAAATGATAGTCTAAGTACTCAGAATTTAGAAGACTATGTTACACAGTAAATCAAATAATTATTCAAGTTTCTAAATGAAGTCTAGATGAGTAATAATAGTAACTAAGTTTATATTAGTATAAGCACCATTTTAAGTATGTTGACTTATTTAATGTTCCCCAAATCCATTGAAGCAAATGGTATTATCCCAGTGTACAATTGAGACAACTGTATACTTGGTTAAAAGTTACAATGCTGCCAGGTGGTAGAGTAGAGCTTCAAAGCCAGCCTGTTTGCTTCCAGAGTCCACATATAAACAACTGTACCCAACTGTTGACTAAAATTAATTTCCCTGTGTGGCTCAGATGAAAGGAAAGTATGAGTTTAAAGTTGCATATATTTCAAAAAGAAAATTATGCAATGGTGGAAGGAAAACTATCTTTACCATTAATGAGATGAGAATTAAATAAAGGTAGATATTGGAAAGTCACTAAGATTAAATTGATGATTGTTAAAACAGCTTCATAAAATTTAGGGGTAATTTTCAATGATGTAACACTAAGCAATATAAACTCTAAAAGTAAACATTCCCCCACCAACTCAGTATAGCTGTGTTCACTTTAAATAAGAAAAAATATCTCCACATAAACATTCTGTGAATGGTTCTACTCTTTAAAATATGTTTTCCATAAAACCGGACCAGAAACACTGATTAGAATGATCCTGTGTATCAATCCTACCAAGTATTTTCCATTTAGTAGTTTTCTTTGTAGGTTTTTAAACTTGGTCAGTCTTTGTGTATTCTTTTGGCATGTCTTGATCTTGTCTCAACAGGTACCTAATTCCTGATATGCTTGATCATGTCTTTCAGAATAACCCAAGTTAGATAGTAGATACCAGATAGTAGAATTTCCATTTTTACTGTCTGTCTTTTGTTTGTTTAATGGGGTTGTGGCATGCCCTCAATACAATGTTCTCGAAACAGAAAGTGAGTTGAGAGCAGCATGATAGTATTTAGGTCATCATACTAAAAGTATAATACTAATAGAAAGTGAAATATACACATAAATGGTATACATATTTTTGAAGTTGGCAAAAAGTTAGCAGAAAACCCCTTAAAAAGTTTCTGCGTAACCAATCCTGGCGTTACCAGTTGCTCTGTTCTGTTCTATCTTCCTGTATCTAGCACTCCAAACACACACTCATCAGGCTGAGGTCCTTCTGAGATTAGCCCCATGTACTCACCAAAATTATTTTGCACTTGTCCCCAAACCTGACTGTGCCATGTTCAATTGATATTTTAGCTAATGTACCTAAAGGCTACATCATTAAATAAAATTTGAATAGAAATGTGGAAACTAAGTTGAATGAATATCTTAGAGTATAAAATCCAGGTGGATTAAACATAAAAAAAATACAAGAGTAAGAGGAAACAAATGTGAAAAGAGTGAAAATAAATTGCAAAATTTGATTAAATTACTACATTTAGATTATTGTCACATTGAAGTTTTCAGGCTATTATAAGGAACTAAAACTTGCATATTTATAGGGAATGCATTACTGCTGAGAATTATAAAAGCAATATGAGTCTGAATTCCAATAGCTAAATTTATATTTCTAAAAGGAATTTTCTTGATATAATTAAATAAGATAGAACTTAGAAGATAATGATTATTTAGTTTAAAGAAAACTATTTCTAACATTCAACATACAATATTTTATGTTCATGTCTGAACATCCAACAGTAATTATGAAAATAATACATGCATATTTAGGTTAAAATACAATAAAATGGAAAGTTTGAGTTGTTTATATTATTTGATAGGATTCCATACTTTAACTTCCCTAACTACGTTGGCTGTGAAATCTTCTGTTTTTGTTATTTCTTTTGTACACCAAAAGCTCTCTGAGGAACATGAGGTTGATTCAGACACAGAATATTTTTCACTGACCCAAGAATAACTGTGCATTTTTAAACTGTTTATGTATAGTGCTAAGGAGACTGACCCTTGAAGGGAGAGTTCTGAATGCATAAACATTTCTTGAGGTGGAAATCACTGTGCTAATGCTAATGATTGCCTACCATGTCTGCCCAGTGGAAAAAAGTGTATGGCATGATTTAAAAAAAAAAAAATAGAAAAGAGAAAATGCTAGACAAAGCCAGGTTAACTAAGGATATTTAGATTCAAATGTCAATCCCTGCTTAGAATGAATATTCTGAATATAGAAATGAGTGCCATAGGGTAAAAAAATAAAAAGTGAAAAACTAAATAACATATCTAGGAATGTAAAATGACCTTGTAATTCTCTAGACCTATGTAGCCATTTGTTGACATTTATAGCAAAACCTCAAAATATTTTGTGTATTTTCTTTTCTTTTTCTTTCTTTCTTTTTTTTTTGAGACAGAGCCTCCAGCTATCACCCTGGATAGAGTACTGTGGCATCACAGGTCACAGCAACCTTCAATTCCTGGGCTCAGGGGAGTCTCTTGCCTCCGCCTCCCAAGTAGCTAGGACTACAGGTGCCCACCACAATGCCCAGCCATTTTTTTTCTTTTTTTAATTGTAGCTGTCATTGTTGTTTGCCGGGCCGGGGCTGGATTCGAACCTGTCAGCTCAGGTGTACATGGCTGGCGCCTTAGCCCATTGAGCCACAGGCGCTGAGCCTATTTTGTGTATTTTCAAGTTTAGGAAACTTTATATGAATTTGTTTGAGGTTGGAATTTTTACCAATCTCTAACTATTTACTGGCAGTAAATTAAAGATATTTTACAACATCCTTGATTCATTAATTGTGAGTCTATTATAGTGAGCAACAGCATATAATTTTTTAAAAACTGAATTTCTTTCAAAGAGAAAACAGTAGAATTTATAAAAAAATGCATGAGCAATTTATGTTAGCATTCATAACTCTCCCAAGTTTGGAATGCCATTTCTTATAAAAAAAATTGAAGTACAAATCCTAGCCTTACACCCATAATTGAAATAGGAATTAAGCATGGTTGGATGGTATTGGTGTTATCTTATACCATTTAATAAATCTATCAAATAGATATCAAATAGATTGAGTGAAAGAGTACCAGGTGGAAACACTGGTGCATTTGTTGTCTTCAAAGATAAATTCCATATTATTAATGAAGTAAAGGGTACCCAGATTTAGGTGACTTAAAACCATATCAAACTATTCATGCAACTATCTTGCTGAGGTTATGTGTAAAATAAATCAAACATCAATTATACATAACATCAATTAAGTTTTTTAAAAGTAGACCACTGTCTTTAATCTGTTGAGCTTTTTCAGTTACTGGATAAAGCTTAAAGAAAGAAAAAAAAATTAAGTGAGTTCTACAATATTACCTTTTTGCTGCCTTTATTGTATAAAGATAATGGAAGACACTGGTATTAGATGTCCTGTGTCAATTTGCTATGCCTTTTGAAAAATTATATATGTTTCTCATGATTACTGTGATCAGAGACATCCAGTCTCCTATACTACTTTAAGTAGAATACAGAAAACTAAAAATCAAATAATTCTATTTTCCCTTTTTTAGGTCTAGTCACATCATATGCAGAGGAAAAGAGCACTTCGTTTTATATATGTCTATGCTAAGGGATAAATAGTATGCTTAGAAGAGAAATGCATAATTAACTCATGGTTATGCATTGCTGTGATTCTAAATTTTAGATGTCAACCTAAGAGGTATATGTATACCATTGAATACTATGCAGCCTTAAAGAAAGATGGAGACTTTACCTCTTTCATATTTACATGGACGGAGCTGGAACACATTCTTCTTAGCAAAGTATCTCAAGAATGGAAGACAAAGTATTCAATGTATACAGCCCTACTATGAAGTTAATTTATTGCTTTCATATGAAGGCTAAACCCAATTATAGCACAAGAAGACAGTGAAAGGGGTAAGGGAGAGAAGGGGAGGGGGGTGGAGAGAGGGTAAATGGTGGGATCACATTTATGGTGCATCTTAGAAGGGACAGGTGAAATGTGCAAAATGCAGAACACAAATGTTTTCACATAATAAATGAGAAAATCTCATGAAGGTTATGCCGAACAGTTGGATGAAAATATTTCAGATTGTATATGAAGCCCGCACACTGTATCCCATGACTGCACTAATGTACACAGCTATGATTTAATAAAAAAAAAAAAAGAAAGAAAGAAAGAAAAGAAAAGAATACCAAGAAAAGTGTCTGTCTGAGACGGTGTTTCCAGAGAGGACAGGTAGGTGGTCTGAATGGGATAGATTTGCCCTCAATGTGGGTGGGCACCATCCCATCTGTTGAAGGCCTGATTAGAAAAAAAGGCTATAAAAGATGGAAAGAAAATTCTTTCTCTCTCTCTTTCTTTCTCTTTCTCTCTCACTCTGTTTCCAGTAGCTGGGACATCTTTCTTCTTTTGCCCTTGGACATCAGAACTCCAGGCTTTCTGGCTTAGAGACTCTAGGATTTAAAACCCTTAAGGCTTGTACTGAGGTTACATCACTAATGTCCCTGTTTCGAGGCTTTCAGACTTGGACCGAGCCACATTCCCAGCATCCCAGGGGTTCCAATTTACAAACAGATTGTCTTGAGACTTGAGAGTTTTCCACCTAGGTAATCACGTAAACCTATTCTCCTAACAAATCATCTCTATTTACACCCCTCTGTGTCACACACACACACACACACACACACACACACACACACACACACACACACAGGGTTGCATCTCTCTGGAAAACCTTGACTAATACAGTTGCCTTGTCAATTTAAAAAAGTAGATAAAAATATAGCATAGCTATAAATAACTAATTTACTCAGTACTAATTCTGTCTTAATTCCCTTTATTCCAATCACAATAATCAAAATCAATCTCTCACTTTTTAAATTATCATTATCATTATTATTTTTAGGAGAAGAACCCAAAATTGTACACCAGGAGACCTTGGTACATGAGTCTTCTCCATGCCCTTAAGTCCCTTTTATCTCCTAATTTATTTGCTTGTATCCTATTTAGGCATATTTCTGAAACAAGGAGGAAAAGTAAGCATACATCTATGTAAATAAGCACAGGCTGTACCAAACTTCTGTGGTCTATGGTATCCAGCATACTTTTATACTCATTTTGAAAATATTCTGAAAAAAAATCTCAATAAAGATTGGCAGAATATCCCCCGATATTCTCGTTTGTGTATTAATGCTGATTCAAATTAACTGAAATGTATTTCTTTGTTTCAGGAAAGAGATTCACAAATCTGGAGCCACTGAAAACCAGACTCAGGGGTGTTGCTTGGCTGCTCAAAGAGTGAAGTCCCCTCTCCCTCTAAAGAACAATGATGTACACAGGGGAACTTTCCATGTGATTCCCAGAAGAGCACCTGCGGCTGCGGGAAACTCATGGGCACCCAGAAGGTCAGGCCTGAGAGAAACATTAATACCAAACAATATGGTAAACAGATGTTGGGTCATTAGTGATGTTGCTGAAGATACCAAGTCAAACTTTGCCTTCTCCTTTAACTTTTCTGTTAGCAAAATAAGGTATACCAAACATTTTCTTCATCGTCTAAAGCACTTTGGATTATTTTTATTATTAGGAATACAGGTTCTTATCATATATGAGCCCCAAAACACATGTGTTGGGTCTCTGATGTTGCAATATTAAGCTGCTTCTCCAGGTTGAATTGGAAGTGATAACAAATTGTAGGTATGGAACACGTCATCTTAATAGGTTCTCCTTATAATGACTTACAATACTGCTACAAAAACAAATGAACAGACACAAACAGCCCAAAATAAACCAGCTGTTTCTTTTCTGCATTAGTGCTTTTCATTAACTTTTTGAACAAATTTTGAACTGATAGAATTTTCCTTCTCATTTTGATGAATAATAATCTTAGAATGGAATTTACAGTATGTGCCACTTCCAGCTATAAAAAAAGTGATGTTCTCAGTGAATTCAATGTCTTGTCTTTAAATTACCATAATAATCTTATTTCTCCTCATTAGTACTTATCATTATTTAAAATTCTATTTCATTCCATTCATTTGGGTTAGGCACCTCAACTATTCTCGGTACTCAATTTTTATAACAATATATAAATAAAATAAATTTTAAAACACCATAGGAATTCATATATTTGTCAATATCTTAAGATACTGTGGACTGAAAATGACAAAAATTTGATTCAATTATGTTCACAAATAAGAAAAACACTGTTTTTCTCAGATTGTACAAGGGTGGGGTAATTCCAGGTTAGTTCAATCCTCAGTATAACAGTATTTTCAAGTACTGATGTTCTTCATATATTTTCATTGTGCCATCCTTGGATTTTGTTTCACTCTAATACAGGCAGAAATAGGGCTACAGCAACTCTAATTATCTCATCATAACACGACAAATCCAGACAAAGAAATGAACAGTCCTTTCTGCTGACCACTTCACTGAAGAAATGAAACATTTTCCTAGAAAATGCCTCAGGTTTCCACAGCTAGAGAGTGTTAACATTTGCATTTCTAAAATAGCTCTAGGCAAGAGAAATGTACATTTTCACAGTTTTTCCACGATTTATTTGAGGAGCTTTGGATACTCTCTCATACATCGCAATAACTATAATGAATCTCTCACTTTAAAAAATATTATTATTATCCTTATTATTGTACCACGAGTAAAACTCTGCTGTAGATTTTAATAATTCGATACCCTGAAAATAAAATGCCGTTTGGAGCAGGGACACACTAAAAATATAACCATTATTTTACATTTTAGACTGAATCTTTAATATACTCTCAGTTGTTAATTCAAATAACAATTTGAAAATTTATAATGTACCAATCCAATCACTGCTTTCTTTTCTGTCAATATGAAATTACTAATTCATGTCTTCCAGTAACTTCCAATAGAAGTTACTTCTATTATTTGATTTAATATATACATTTGAGCAACAAATGTATGTGAAGAACTGTGTTAAAAATCAGAAGGTGAACATTTAAGAAGACAAATATGGCTCTTGGAAGGCACAGGTAAATCTTAATTTATTACAAAAAAATCCAACATTAATGTTTACAAGAAAGGAGTTGTGATCATAAGAAAACATGAAGTGGCAGGTTAATGACCGGAAGAAGAAGAACTCCAGTATTGATTTGAGATTGGGAAGAATTTGCTTCTATTTTCATGAAAACAAGAATTTTGTTTTTGTTTAGCTGTCCCATGAAGCTTCAGTATATCTGGATCTTATAACTGAACCATAAGGCTGAATATTCCACTCCTAATATTCACGGCTATTCAAACTTTCCCTGTACTTGGAGATACCTGTATTGGTGCATATTTTTTTAAGTTTTTGTGTAAGAATGGAACCATAGACTCAACAAGCCTGAATAGTTTACGGAGATCATGAAGGAAGAATATTAACATTCAGGTGATTCCAATGTTACATCTTCTGCATCTTTTCTGAAAAAGAACATCTACTTCATTATCAAAAGTTTATTTCCAAGGTTTACCAAGGTACAGGCTAAGGAGGTATGTATACCTGGATTTCATTTTACTCTTCAATAGTTTGAAAACCTTCCCTGAGTAAATGGGAAACCAAAACATAATGAAATGAAGAGTTTTCCTAGGCTTGGACAAGACAGGAGTAAGGAGCCTGTTGGTAGGAATCTAAATAGCAAGAACATGTAGATAACCTTAGGAGGATAGTAAGGTTTAGAAAGGAGACAAAGTAAGGTGAGATGTTATGCATATTCACTTTATCTGCATAGAGTTAGCTATCATGAGGTCACAATGTCATTAAATGCTTTTAATCCACCATGCTGCTTTTTCAAAAAAGAAACTTAAAAAATGATGAAAATAATTGACAAAATCTAAGTGGAGGCATATTAGGAGATTTTTTTTTTCTGTTATAAAAATATGTGGATTTCTATTGTCTCAAAATTCTGCTTTGTAAGGGGTGTGTTAATTTTACTACTTCATGTTTCCTGTACATGTATATGAACCATAATATCCTGTGGAAATTAATAACATTATTAATGTGAAACACATTAATCTTATATTTAACCTGTGAATTATTGTGTCAGACATTGTGGTCATGTGTCAAAACACATATCATCTAATGCTACAATCTGACTTCACTGAAACACACAAGCAAGCAAACTGAAAACGATAGCAAGAGAAGTTATCCACAGACTGGGAAAAATCAGCTGTTGGTTACCCACACAATTTATTTTCAGCAAGAAACTATTCAACCATTTTGTACCTATAAAAAATCCAGTGGGAGAAATTACATCATTGACCCTGATGCACTCATTTTTAAATGGAAGAGCGAGTTTACTTTCCTGACCATTAATCAGAGAGGAGTGGAACTTTAAAAGAAATAAATTTCTAGAATGAATCTGAAAATTGAAGTCCTACCTATCCTGCACTGTGATGTTAAAATAAAAATGCCCTTGCCTGTGTGCAGTTTGCCTTAGATACCAGCTACAGTAAACTACTTTGGCAAGGCCATCATAATAAACAGTGACAGCAGGAAATGTGATTCTTCATCTTCTCTCCAGATTATTTTGCTGCAACAATCTAATGTCATCTAAAGGTATATTTCATGTCTTGGATGAGGAATGAATTGGAAAGATGTCTCTCTTCTGCCCATATGAGAACCACTATGAGGGAGGGAGAGAGTGAAAGAGAGAGAGAGCATGAAAAATAAGGAGAAGAGAAAGCTAAAGAGTAAATGAAAAACCAGAGAACTGATGTATCTAAAGTGTATATATAGAAAAAAGTCATAATTTTGGATGGACCTTATTTCTAAATATTATTAAGTGATATTTTATGAAATGTTGATCAGTGTAGCAAAGAAATGGACATTGAAGAAAAAATTCTAAGTATGATAGAAAAGAAATTGTCAAATAAAATTTAAATGATTGGTAGGAGACTGATATTTACCTTTATGATTTTCATGAATTAATAGTCACTTTACCAGAAACTTCTGATTTTGACAAGAAAGGTTTCCTGAGGCATAGTAGAAACACCTTTGATCATTCTCATTCTATTCCTAGTTCAAAAAGGTGAAACATGGGCGGTGCCTGTGGCTCAGTGAGTAGGGCGCTGGCCCCATATAACGAGAGTGGTGGATACGAAGCCGGCCCCAGTCAAACTACAACAAAAAAACAGCCGGGCGTTGTGGCAAGCACTTGTACTCCCAGCTACTTGGGAGGCTGAGGCAAGAGAATCGCCTAAGCCCAAGAGCTGGAGGTTGCTGTGAGCTGGGAGGCCTTGGCTCTACTGAGGGTGACAAAGTAAGACTCTGTCCCTAAGGGGAAAAAAAAAGTGAAACATTTTAGTTATTTATGCAATTACCTATCCTGCTTTTTTCACATTCTTTGTCTCCTTCTTATTTTGGTCTATCTTTCTTCTATCTACCTTTTCATGCTCAAATTATTGAGCATGAAATTATTAAATCAAATTATTTCCTTTTCCAATTAACTGATGATCCAACGTTAAATTTGAAGAATGAAGAACTTAGAGCACGATGGCATTCTAACGTTATGATGACCAATCTTGTTAGATTTTAAAACTAGAATACATTGTCCTGGTTTATATTCATATGGTTAATATGAGATTTAGAGGTTGGAATGATCTAATTAAAAACAGTTGGAGAAGTTACTGTCTGGTTATAAGCATTATACTGTTTATCCTGAATGATATAATTAAGTATAGTGAAGAGAAAATTGTTTTGATATTGAAATGAGAAAATGGAATGTATACACTACACATATAAGTGTGTTAAATATACCATGTGTGATAAATATTTGAAAGTTAATCAATATTGAAATTCTGTTGTCAAGTCCCAATTTTTGGCATTGTGTTTAATAATTTACACTTGCCCATGAGGATCTAAAATAATATACTAAACATAGTGTAATAGACAGTATCTGTTTTTGATATATCAGTTGAATTATTGAATTATTACAGAGCAATGGCCTTAAAAAGAGGGAAAAGAAGGAAGTGGGTGTTCTCATTAAAGATATAAACATACGGACCTATTTGTTTAGGTTCATCTACCTTTGTTTTCTAAGGAGACTACCCCTGAAGTAAACCAAGTCATGGAGATAGAAAGATGGACCCCACTTTGATGCAGTAATTGATAAAATTTATCACACCTGCAGGGGCTGATACCATAAAGGCAAGCAGCCTCGAAAGCCAGGTGGGCAATCCTTTTATACCATTTTTCTTGCGTGGTCAGCAAAGCAAGCTAGCGCAATACAAAAGCCAATCATAGCAGTTAAGGCAGGGTCGCAGGGTGGGAGGTTCATAAATCACAAGATACATCACAAGTTCATTACTCCATGGGTCATAAGGTACATGGTTCACACGTAGTTCAGGGGTACAAGGTACAGGCACAGAGTTGGGTAAGTTTCCAAGGAACTTGGGATTTTCCACCAGGGTCTTTCTTTAGAACATACCCCTCCCTTCCTTCTGTAAGTTTATCTCTTCTCCCAGAATTTAGCTCCTCCACCCTTGTGGGGGCAAGGGCTAAAACACAAAACACTTCCCCTTTGAAGGGTAAAGGGATTGTTATATTCTTTAAATCTATGGGTTGGGGGATTAGTAGCAGGGGTAGGGGGCTTGGTGCAGGGGCAGGGGGCTTGGTTATTACACTCCCCACCCATTTTGTTGGACAAATCAAATATTTGATTCCATGTTATCCTCCTGATCCAGAGGAATAAGTTGGTATTGGGTGCTTAAGGCCATTAATTTAATGGCCCTAAATCTCTGTTGTATAAATGCTATGATGTGGTTAATAATGATGGTGCCACAAGTTATTCCAATAAAGAGGAGAAGGAGTGGGCCTGCTACAGCCAATATAAGGGTTGTTAGCCATGGGGACCACTTAAAAAAGTCTCATACCAGTTATTTTCCTTTTTACATAATTCTTCTCTCTCATATAAGCTTTTCCTGACTAGGGGTAAGCTATTCTTTATAACTCGGGAGTGGTTAGCATAAAAGCAGCAAGCTTCTGCTAAGGCCATGCAGAGGCCTCCCTGTTTTAGGAAAAGTAAGTCCAGGCCTCTCCTATTCTGCAGAACTACTTCTGCTAGAGAGTTTACGGATTTCTCCAGATGGGTGACAGAGGCTTCTAAATTTTGAAGATTTGAATCAATTTGAGTTGTAAGGGCTTTAAAGCCTGGGCTAAGGGGTCCAGTGGCTAAGGCTGTAGAACTCATGGCTGCAGAGCCTGCCAATCCTATGCCTATAAGCAGAGGTCCTAGGATGGGAGCTCTGGTTCATCTCTGCAGGCTGAAGAAATGTTCTCTCCCTCCTTCCCCCGAGTAAATGTAAACTTGGGGAATGATGTGGGTTAGTATACAAATTTGGGGGGTGTCATATAAAAATAAAGCACTTACACAAGGGGTTAAACCAGTGGAGCATGGAAACCAAGTCCCCTTAGGGGCTATTAGGTAATAGGGGGAACTTTCTGAGGGGTGAGCTGGAAGTTGGACATGATGGAAACAGTTATCCCAGTAAGGCGAGGTGTGTAAGGGGTATCCAGGGAGGTAACACACCATCCTTGTCCTTGCAAATTTCCTAAAGTTAAAGTGGGCATAGAGTCCCAAGTACATATAGTACTATTTTGTTTTACCATATGAGCAGCAACATTTATTATCTGGAGAAGATCCTAAAGTTATATTTGCAGCTATGCCTACATAATCTGGTGGGGTTGGGTTAAGGCAAAGCCAGCAATCATTTGTTAGATTGGTGTTAGTAATATCTGCAAAATTATAAACAGCATCTAAAAGAGTAAATATGAGAGATGCTTTGGGGGATACAGGGGCATTGATCACTGATGTTACTGGGCTGATACTGGTATAATTTGGTGGATTTATATTGACATGCTTAGGGGCTTGGCTGGGACTGGTGAGACTGGGGGCTGGTGCACTCACCTGGGGTGACTCTGGGTTGAGGACAAGGTTCGGACCTATTTGTCTAATGGAACGTGGTCTGGGAAATTTTGGAATAGTGAACAAGAAACCGGGTCCCACCCACTAACATACAGTCTGATTCCCCAAGTTAAACCCATTCGCCAATCCACGCGTCCCCATTGTCTTACAGCTAATTGAATAGGGCTACAATGACAGTTTGAAGCACTCATTGTAACCCCATTCAATTAGCTGTAAGACAATTTGTGGGTCTTCAGCTGACCCCCAGGATGTTATAATCTCACAGTTCCAACTTTTACAGTAGTAATCTCCCGCATCCCCACAACCCTCTCCACCTGAATTGATTGCAGGGCATAAGTAAAAGTCAATACCTTTGAGTCCTTGGGCATCTCGACAGCTCATGCAGCTCCAGATTGCATCCTCTTTCCCTTCATACCTTTCACATGTGGCTCCAGTCCAGCTGTAGCCAAACAAGGTGCAGAGGTCAACGAGGAAGACTGGCTGGCCTTATTCCACATAGTCACTGCTGTCATCATTGTAGGAGAGTTTCCAGAAGTCTGTGTCTGAGACACAGGCTACTTCAGTGCCATCCTCGGAGAGGACCCAGTAGTAAGAGATTGGTTGGCGTGGGTTGTGATATCTTCTGCTGCCTCTTTTGATGATGTAGTACAGGCAGATGAGGAAGAGGATCTGCACAGCCGGAGCTTTAAGGGATCTTTGGTGGGCTTGAGGTGCCATGTCGAGGGGATATGGTCCTCTGCAGCCTTCTTAATGTGGGTGTAGTGGATCCACGGCTTTTTTCCTCCAACTTTTATGGCTGTTGGGGTAGTTAAAACAACAGGGTAAGGTCCTTCCCAATGTGGGGTTAAAGTTTCAGAGTTACGTCTTTTTACCCAAACCCAATCTCCAGGCTGAATATTGTGTAGCTGATCCAGGGTGTCAGTTGCTTCAGAGCTGGTGGGCCGGACAGCATTCCCAGAGGTCCTTACACAATTTTTGCAAGGCCTGCAAGGAACTTACAAGTTTGTGGTTATGGATGAGAGCCAATAGTTCATCAGAAAATTTTGGAAGTATTGGGGGTGGAGTTCCATGAAGTATCTCAAAGGGAGTTAACCCTTTCAAATAAGGAGTACACCAGGCCCTTAATAGGGCGAAGGGGAGGAGGTCCACCCAGTTACTGCCAGATTCTACATGTAGTTTGGTTAGGGTCTCTTTTAACGTTCTATTCATCCTTTCTATCTGTCCTGAACTTTGGGGCCTATAAGCACAGTGTAATTTCCATGTAATGTTTAAGGCGGCTGCCAGGTTTTTAGAGACCTGGGCTATGAAGGCCAGGCCATTGGCAGACCCCAATGTGAGGGGCAAGCCAAATCGAGGGATAATGTCAGTGAGAAGGTGTTTTGCTACTATTAAAGCTGTTCTTTTTGCATGGGAATGCTTCTGGCCACTCTGAAAAGGTATCAGTTAAAACCAATAGTTATTTATATCCGTACCGATCTGGTTTGATCTCAGGGAAGTCCAGTTCCCAATGTTCCCCTGGGTTAGTTCCCTGGAGACATGATCCTATGTGCTGAGGCACCTGGGCAGCATTTACCTTGTTATAAGGGAAGCACCTGGAGACCACATCCATAGTCCATTTCCGGAGATGGGGAATATACAGGTGTTTAGAGATGAGTTGATTTGAGTTTTGTGGCCCCTACGTGGGTTCCTTGGTGTAACTGGTTAACAAGTTGTCTTCCCATTGCCTCCGGGAGGAAGGGGAGGCCATCTGGGCAGACGAGCCAGCCTCTGGGGCCTGCTAGGCAGCCTGGGCGTATACCTTCTTCCTCTTCCATTTCTAAGTAAACTGGTGAGGGCAGTAGCAGGCGGTCCAGCAGGATTGGGAGAATGTGAAGGGGCCCCGCTGGTTTTAGGGCCTCTGCCTTGGCTGCCCGATCAGCCAGTGCATTTCCCCGTGCAATGGGTGTGTCTGCTCTTTAGTGCTCATGGCAATGGATGATGGCAAGTTGAGCTGGTAGCCAGATAGCCTCCATTAGAGCAAGGATTTCTTCCTTGTTTTTAATGTCCTTTCCCCCAGAAGTTAAAAATCCTCTTTCTTTATACAAAGCCCCACAGACATGGGCTGTGGCAAATGTGTACCGACTGTCTATATGGATATTGGCTGCCTTTCCTTTGGCCAAGGCAGGGCTTGTGTTAGGGCAATAAGCTCTGCCTTCTGAGCTGAGGTCCTATGCCCAAGAGCCTGTTCCGAGAGAACTTCTGTGAGGGTGGTGACCGCTGCCCCTGTTACCCATTTACCTTCGTAGATGTAGCTGCTGCCATCTGTGAACAGGTCCAGGTCAGCAGTTTGGAGAGGTGTATCTGTCAGATCTAGTCACAAGCAGGAAAGGGTGTCCAGGGTATCCATACAGTCATGAATGGGTTTCTCAGGATCATCGTCCAGCAGGAGGGTGGCTGGATTTAAAAATAGCTGTTTTGAGGAAAGTCACCCAGGGAGGGTCTAGAAGCAATATCTGGTACTGTGTAATCTGAGAGTTGGACATCCAGTGATCTGGGTGGCTTCGTAGAAGAGCCTCCACACTGTGGCCTCCTACTACTTGTAGGTCTTGGCTCAGGGTTTCTTTGCTTCCCTGACCAGCTCCGTTGTGGCAGCAACAGCCCTCATGCAACTTGGCTATCCTGAGGCAACTGGGTCCAGTCACTTAGAAAGGTAAGCAACAGGTTTTTTCCATGGACCTAAGGCTTGGGTTAGGACTCCATTTGCTATGCCTTTAGTCTCAGCTACAAAGAGTTGAAAAGGTTTAGTGACATTAGGTAAAGTCAGAGCAGGTGCAGAAGTGAGAGCACGTTTGAGTTGATCAAAGGCATCTTGTTCAGCCTGGCCCCATTGGAGGGCTTGTCACCTCCTCCTGTACAGAGGCTTGGCTATCTCGGTAAAACCCAAAATCCATAGCCGACAGTACCCGACTGCCTGCAGGAAATCACAAAATTGCCTTTTGGTAGTTGGTGGTGGGATGCAGAGGATGGCCTCAATCCTGCTTTTGGAGAGGGCACGCTGGCCCCCTTGTAGCTCATATCCCAGGTAGGTTGCCAGTTGTGCTGGTGCATAACTGTTCCTTCTTGGCAGAGACTTGATAGCCCAGCTCTCTAGTTCCCAGAGGAGGTCAATGGTGGCATTTTCACACTCCTGTTCAGTTTCAGCGGCTAACAGGAGATCATCAACATATTGCAGAAGAGAAACATGTGGATGGGAATCCCGGAAAAGGAGGAGGTCTTTACTCAGAGCCTCATCGAACAGAGTAGGGGAATTTTTGAACCCTTGTGGTAAACGGGTCCAAGTCAACTGTCCAGTCGGTCCATTTCCTGGATTTACCCATTCAAAGGCAAAGATTGGTTGGCTGATAGGAGCGAGGGGGATGGTGAAAAAGGCATCTTTTAAGTCAAGAACAGAGTACCATGTTCTGGAAGGGGGGATTAAGCTGAGGAGGGTGTAGGGGTTTGGAACCGTGGGGTGGATTGTCTCTGTCTGGGCGTTCACTTCCCTTAGGTCTTGGACAGGTCAGTAATCATTGGTACCAGGTTTTTTAATGGGGAGGAGAGGAGTGTTCCAAGCTGACTGGCAGGGGACTAATATGCCCGCTTCCCGGAGCCGGGTGATGTGTATTACAATCCCAGCCCTGGCTTCCCGGGAAAGGGGGTACTGGCGGACTCGCACTGGAGTGGCCCCGCTGGAAATTTACACTACCACTGGCGGTTGGTGGCTCGCCAATCCTGGGGGGTTGTTTTCAGCCCATACCTGGGGGATCTGTGTTTGCCAAGCGCAGAGGCGCTCTTCCTGAGCTGTAGTCTTGTCAAGCCCTTCAAAGAACAGGTATTCATCTCCCAGAGGGACAGAAAACAGGATGTGGGCCGGGTTATTTGGCATTGTTAGGACAGCTCCAGTTGGCTCAAAAGAAATGGTGGCTCGGAGTTTTTGCAGCAAGTCCCATTCCAACAGGGGGTATGGGCAGTCCGGCATGACCAGAAAGGAGTGGGTGATAGTGCCCTTTCCTAAGTCTGTTATACGGGCAGTAGCCCAGGGGACTGTTTGGGGGTTTCCAGTAGCACCCACAATTGTTGCTTTTTGTTTTGTGATTGTCCCTTGGGACTTCTTTAAAACTGAGACAGTTGCTCAGGTTGTGTCTACAAGGAAGTCCACAGGTTGGCCCCCAACTTGTAAAGTTATCATAGGCTCCTAGGGGCCTAGGGAGAAGGAGCCCTTACCCCCTCAATCAGTACCTTGTTCTACTAAAATTCTGGTTGGTGTCTGTGCCTGCACCTTGTTTATTCTTTCAGGACATTCATCTTTCCAGTGTCCCTGTCTCCTACAGGAGGCACATTGCCTGGGTTTGGGACATTTATCTTTCCAGTGTCCTAATTTTCTGCAGTTTGCACATTGATTAGGGTGTAGACTGGGTCCAGGGCCCTTGCCCAATGGGGCTCTTTGAATTTGGGGGACTTCCTGCAGGGTGGCTCTGACTTTTGTTAGTCTTTTAGCAGTGATTATGTTCATAGGCTCTCGATTATTAAAAACCTGTAAGGCTACTTCCACCAACTCACTGAGGACTTTCCCTTCAAACCCTTCAAGTTTCTGTAGTTTTCTTTTAATGTCAGGGGCTGACTGGGCAACAAAAGCTATATTGATAGCCCATCTATTTTCTGGGGCTTCAGGGTCTATTGGAGTATAAGTCCTATAAGCTTCCATTAATCTTTCTAGGAAAGCTGCCGGGTTTTCTGTGGCCCCCTGAGTTACTTCACTTACTTTAGATAGATTGGTAGGCTTTTTGGCAGCTGTCTTAAGGCCTTGTATTAGAAGCTGGCGGTACCGGAGTATTGCCTCCTTACCTTCATCCCACTGGGGTCGGGTGCTCGAGAAGTGGGCTTCTAATAAAACAAGGTCAGTGCTAGGCTGTCCATTCGGTCCTAGAACAGCTTTTTTGGATTCTCTTAAGATACGTTCACGTTCCTCAGCTGTGAACAAAACCTGAAGTAGTTGCTGACAATCATCCCAAGTGGGTTGATGGGTGAAAAAGATTGTTTCAAGGAGGGTAATTAGTCCCTGTGGTTTTTCTGAGAAAGGAAGGTTCTGGGTTTTCCAACTGTACAAATCACTCGTGGAGAAAGGTACATATATCACAAAAGGTTGATCACCTGATGCTGGGTTGGGGGCTAGTTGATGTAAAGGCAGAATAGGAGCCACTGGAGGAGCCCCCGCTCCTGCTCCTACGGGGTTCTGAGTAGAGGTGGAGTCAGGGCTTAATGGCTGCTATGGGGTCCCTCCCCTAGTTTGTGATGGGCCTCGTGGGGGTTCTCCCACCCCCCCCAGGGCCTGAGGCACCGGGGGTGCCTAAGGTGCTGGTAAAGTTGGAAGCGGGTTATACGGTGGTGGGTGGACAAGATGGGGTTAGAGGGAAGGTTCTAAAATAGGATCTTCAGGAGGGGGAGGCAACACGGGGGTATTGGTTTTGTGGTTTCTTGAATGAGGATACTGAGCCTTTGAGTGGCTTGTCTGGGACTCTGGCAGAGAAGCAAAAAGAATATGAGAGGGGGTCATGTGGCTAGTGCACCTCTGAACGTAATCTGGGCTGTCAGAAGCAATGTCAATCCACACATCGATGTAAGGAATCTGGTCTGGGTGTCCAGGGTGGCCATAAATGGCCAGTCCAGACTCTAGAGAGAAGGGGGAGGTTAAAAGACCCAGTAGAGGGCCAATCTGTTCCGAAGGTTGGCCACTCCAGCTCGCATAGGGTGCATAGGGTACCTGGTTTTACTTTCTCACCATAGCTCTTAGCATGGTGCCTGAAATCAGTAAAGTTATTCAAAAGGCACTCCGAAGGGGTTGGACGTTGGGCGGATGGAGTCTGCCCCATTCTAACTGAATTAAAATGAAAGTAAACACAATAATTTCAGCACGCCTAAAGTGTGGAAGGGTTCCTTGGCACACCTGGTCCCAGATCCACCTTATTATGTGTCCTGGGGCTGAGCAACAAGGTTCCCCCTGGACTTCAAGGAGACAGCGGAGAAAATATCGAAAGCAACAACTTAAGAGCACAACAAATTCACAAAGTTCACACATTTACTAAGTTTTGATAGTTTAAGGCAAGCAAACTAAGAAGTAAAGAAGGAAGGAATATACTGCAACTTCATCTGGGTCAAAATCTGAAAGTGTTTCTTGAAAAATTTGATCAGTCATCCACTCAGGAAAATGTTCAGGCTCGAGAGACCGGAGTCTTGTTCAGTCTACACATAAACACTGGGCAAAATATTGAAATCTACAAATTAATCATAACCATGATAAACAGGTCAAACATAGATTTGTTTGGCAAGTTGCACATAACCTTACTAACATAAGGAATAAGAACTGTTTAAAAGGAACAACTTAGAAGCATTCAATACTGGATAGAACAGACAGGTGTAATTAAACAGGCATCAGTCGGGTATACAGCTGTACCTAACTTATTCACACAGACATTCCATAAACCAGACTTTTAGAGCTTCTACTAAACAAACTAATAATAAGACAAATAATATACAGAAAGGCTTAACTTCTTTAAACATGAGAAGGAGATAGACTGGCACTTTACCAGCACAGAAGACAAACTGGTGCCCCACTGGCACAGAAAACAACCTGGTGCCTCACTGGCACAGAAGACAACCTGGTGCCTCACTGGCACAGAAAACAACCTGGTGCCTTACTGGTACAAAAGACAAACTTATTAGCATAAAAAAAACCAGGAACAAACAGACAGCTTACCGAATTAGAGAATTTAGGAACCCGGGTCTCCGAATCCGCGTCCGAGGACTCTGGGGCAGAGAGAAACTCTCCGAGGCCTTCCCCTAGAGCCGTCGGCCAGGGGTGGCACCTCGGTGGGGTCGATCTCTTTGGGGCCTCCAAATGAAGTAAACAGAGTTGCAGAGATAGAAAGATAGACCCCAATTTGATGCAATAATTGAAAAATTTATTACACCTGCAGGGGGTTGATACCTCAAAGGCATGCAGCCCTGAATGCTAGGTGAACAATCTTTTTATACTATTTTTCTTGCATGGTCAGCAAAGCAAGCTAGCGTAATACAGAAGCTAATCATAGCAATTGAGGCAGGGTAGCGGGGGAGGGGTACATATTGCTTCATAAGTCACAAGATACATCATAAGTTCATTACTTCATGGTTCATACATAGTTCAGGGGTACAAGGGACGGGCATAGGAGTTGGGTAAGTTTCCAAGGAACCCGGGATGCGTACCCCTTCCTGCTTATCTCTTTTCCCGGAATTTAGCTCCTCCACCCTTGTGGGCATAGGGGCTAAAACACTTT
>CAUYRH010042049.1:0-28272 GCA_963574655.1 Perodicticus potto | reverse complement strand
TCTAGAGCAGGGGTCCTCAAACTACGGCCCGCGGGCCACATGACTTGGTGTGAATTGTATTTGCTCCCGTTTTGTTTTTTACTGCAAAATAAGATATGTGCAGTGTGCATAGGAATTTGTTCATAGTTTTTTTTTTTTTTTAAACTATAGTCCAGCCCTCCAACAGTCTGAGGGACAGTGAATTGGCCCCCTGTTTAAAAAGTTTGAGGATGCCTGTTCTAGAGGGTAGAAGCCTGAAGCTGGATGCCAGTATGGTCAGGTTCTGGTAAAGCCCCTCTTCTGCCAACTTTTCACTGTATTTCCACCTGATAGAGAGAAGGGCTCTCTTGCTTTTTTTTTTTTTTTTTTTGCAGTTTTGGCCAGGACCACATTTGAACCTACCACCTCCAGTATATGGGGCCGGCGCCCTACTCCTAGCGCCATAGGTGCTGCCCTCTCTCGCTGTCTTACAAGGCACTAATTCCCTCATGAGGGCCCTACCCTCTTGACCTAATTACCTCCCAAAGAACTATGTACTGCCATTGTACTGGGGACAGGGCTTCAACATGTGAATTTTGGGGATATACAAACATGGAGTCCACAACAGTACAAGACCAAGACTAAATACTGGAGCAGAACTATGTAGCAGTGGACTTAAACCAGTCTGGCTTTTTATCTTATAGAAAGTTTACTGGCTCCTCCAGAGTTGTGATTTAGATCTTTTTTAAGTTTAACTTTTAGTAACCTTGTGATAGAAAACATGGCATGATCAGTGTAATTCCAAGTACCCTCAACTTAAATTTCCCATAAAATATATAAATTGTAATCCATGGGGGCAGGTGTGTGTGAGGGAGGGACATAGTTCATGAACGCAAAGAACAGTCCAATCATACTAAAAATGAGTTTATCTTAGATATTTTTGAACCAGAAGTAACTGATTTAACATGAAAATATAACATTCTGAAAAGAAGTATTTTAAACATGATTGTTGGGTGCATTTTAAAACGCATAAGCTTCTAACTAGCTGTATAAAAATAAATATGCACCCTAGAAGTAAAAGTTTTACATGTGAATGATTAGTTAGTAAATATGTATTGGATCTGTATTTGGAGTGTTATAAAAACAAAAGGTCAGTTTCTAGTTTGTTTCAACTGGACAGTACTTTTTGGGCAAAACTGGACATTTCTGTGTGATGTTTCCAACTCAAATGAGTTAAAAAGACAAATTTAAGAAACTATTAAATACAGAAATAAGTTTAAGTGTTTCAATCAATACATTTCCAAATGAGTATCTTAACCAAACAAATTTAAAAAAACCCTACACAGAAAGTTTTTGAAAGCTATTAGAAATATCTGAAGCCCATTTTTCTAGTATTTTACAATGTTATAAAAGCAACAATTAGAAACACTGACATTTCACATACAATTTACAGACCTCCATAGTAGAGATTATGTTAAAAAATAAGATTTCTTAAACAATGAAATTTAGTTTAGTGGGTATTCAAGTATTTCTAACAAGAATATAAAATAATCACTATCATAGTTACAAAAGGCTAGTCAAAACTTCTTTACAGGTAGAAAATAAAATTTGACCAAGATCTAGTAACTGGGTACCCAGAGTTAAACTTTTACAAGCAAGTATTTTCTATTTATCTAAAAGTGTTCATATTTCATCATTTACATTTTAGAATATTTTAATGCAATTTATGAAATCAGTCAAGATATGGCATGTACTAGTTTATTGAATCATTATGTTATATTCATGAAATTTACCCATTTAGGGATGTAAAGAGAATTTTAATTCTGATTCTCAATTCTCTGGAGTGAACATTAAAACTAACTATAAATTACAATTAGTTTATTAGCTTAGTATAAAATAAAATGACAACTAATGAAATAAGGCAATTAAAGTAACTTATTTTCACTTGTAAGGTCACGATAATAATGAAAAATTCCCTTACTTTTAAACAAAGTCATCTCCATGAAAGTAGTTGGGATAAAATTACTATTTGTTTAGAGTATAAAAGAAGGGAAGGATACTCAAATTAATTAAACGTTAACATTAAAGATTTAATTAAAATTAAACCTATGTGAAAGGCAGAAATTTAATCTGGAAACCTAAACAGATTTTCAGATTCAAGAATGTGAAAATCAGTAAAATGAGTTGACAAGATTATAGCAGAGAAAATGTAGGCAGTTACAGTGACTTACAGTGACATTCCCAATAAGAGGGCCGTAGGTTAATTCCTAACACTGGTCGTTAGCAGCCCAACATAAACCAAAATAAAGACCATTCACATTTCATATAAAATTTAAAAAAATGTAACAAGATAAATAAATACAACAAAGTTTAAGTATTTTTTTTAGCTTACACAGCTGAAGTAGTATTTATGGACACATAATAGTCAAAGGCCTAATTCATGTTAACTAGGAGCAATGTTAAATTCAATGTGACTTTGAAAATTTAATTAAAAAACAATCAGTAAGGCATTTTTCCCCCAATGCTATCAAATTCAAGCATCATTTTTTTTTAAGACACTTATTGGGATCATAGATAGTAGACTATCACAGAAGTCAAATATAAATGGGTGAAACCCTCCTGGTTACCCATTAGAAAGTGCGTCTTCATAAACCAAATAGTTCTTTGCCTAGATAAACTATGTATCACTTGGTATTTTTCCATTAGCATAGTTTACAATCTAGACACAAGTACTGGTTTATTTAATACTGGTTAGTAGCCACATAACAGAGGGACAAATTTAGTTTTTATTCAACTGTAGCATAGAGCAAATGAATTGTTATATACCCCAGTTTTTTATTTTTCAATGTATGCCAAGACTATTCAAAGGGACTTCTAAAATACCAATAAACTGATCGCATAAAACTTTATATAAATTATACATACACACACATAAATTGATTGATGACTTTAAAAATGCTATGGGTTTTGATTTTATATCACTGTTTGGTCAGTAAGTTCTGTTTATAGTTAAATGGCCTCTGAAAAGTATAAGCTTGTCAATTCCGTCATTTATCTATTACAGCGTATGCTAGGGTTACATCTTTGCTCAGAAGGATAGCCTGAACCAAGACTATTATGTAATACAGGCCCCACCTCTCTTTCACTCTGAGATAGTGAATTATCATTACAAAAGCCGCTGCTTTCTGGAAAACAGAGCTTAGGTCTCTGATGATACTTCAATCTATATGTATCAGTCATGCAGCTATCAACTGAAAAATAGGTGGTTAATGATACTGTCTCATTTGTGCAGGCAGAACTAGAGTCTACTTCTGGTTGGCAAAATACATCAATAATTGCACCTGAGTTTGCCTGAAAATCATTAGTTGAAGAGCTGGATGGGTAGTCTGATGTGTTATCAACACATTCTTTCACTTGAAATGTTCCTTTCCGTCTTTCATCATTCACATATGTTCTCACTTCTAAATCTGGTTCTGAAGCTATACTTGAACTGTGCTTTGGAAGACAAGAAGAATCAGCTTGAAACACCTCTGTAAGATTAACATCAGCTGTTGGTTCATTTTTCTCCGAATGTAGCACACTAGTTATAGCATATTTCTTTGGTGGCAAAGGGGGTGGTAGATTCTGGCAAAAAGGTTTTGGCAATTGACATCCATCAGATCTGCAGGTCGGCTGAACTGTATGATCCTTGGACAGAGAGTTCTCAGAGTAACATTGTTCCATCATATTTTGTTGCTGGAAGAGGGGTGCAATTTCTGGCTTTAACCCAACAGTTCTCATGTGTGAAGACCGCAATGAAGATGGTAAGACTATTTCATTGCTGTTCACTCTCTTCCCAGAAGCTGAGTTATCACCATGAAAAGGCAAACCTCTTCTCTCAGAATTTTCTATATTAAGCCTCTCAGAAAATCTGCATTCATCTGGTTTTTCAAGTTCCTGTTCATCTGACTGATGGATATGTTCTCTTGCAGTATGGTCCTTGAGTGTTTGTGGACTAGGTGAAGGAAGTAACTTTCCACTGGTTTCATGAACACGTGACCTGAAATATAAAAGTAAAAACAAAGCTATATGCAAATATGTAAAACGAGGGGAAAATAAACATTTGTCCTATAGTGTGATTTCTCCGATATGTGGCTTATATTAGCTTTTTAAACAGTAAACAACAGAAAGGTGAAGATATTCCCAACCATTAACATTTTCTATCTTCTCTGAATCCAAAACTTTATGACTTAGTATGTGTATGCTTACCAGAAACACATATCATTACCAAAATCATATTTCTAATAATTAGAAACATAATTTTAAAAATTCATTGCAACTTAAAAACCCTAAAATTACATTTATTTGTGATAAAATATGGCATAGAACTTATGGGAAAAAATATTACAACCAAATAATTCAATACCCTGAAATTTTCCAAAGTTTAAAGGCAATACAAGTAGAGGTATTTAAATTCTGATATATACTGCTATAAGGACAGTGTACAAATTTAAAATTGGTTTATTCAAATTACCTCTAAGTAATAATTATCTTCTAAGGTGAAGATAAATGATATCACGTTGCAAATTTTTTTTAGTATGAATTACATGGAATTGCACAGAATAGAATGTTTAAAAAGAGTTGAACCTTGCTAGGTGGATAGAGCTATAATCAAATTTCAGTTCCATTGCTTTGGGAGCGTTACTTCATCTAAGCCTCAGATGTCCTCTTTTTTGTAAAATACTACCTACCTCATAAGAATGCAAAACAGAAAATCAGATGCTATACATGTGTATGGCATTTTGTGGGCCCTCTATCCTTAGGTCCACATCCTACTAATGATTCCCAAATAAGTAGGCATCATAGTAATACCATAGACCCATTGCTTATGCCCTTCAGATAAGAGTTCCCAAGATGTGTGCACTCAGGAAAAAAAGGTTTTTATTTTTTCTGTGATTACCTTTTTATCAAATTATTTTTTATTTGGAGATGTGATTCTGGGTAGTACTCATGAGATTTATAGCCTGCTTCCAAATTCTTGAGTTCTTTTCTAAAGCCTGTGGTGGGGAGGAAAGGAGAGGAAAACAGAATTATTTAAATAATCTTATAGAATTTATTCTATTTATACTTCTCTAAAGTTTTCTATAAAGAGCTAAATTCTCTTCCAATTAAAAAATAAGAAATTTATTCTTTAAGACTCAACTTAAAATGACAGCTGTTTTTTGAACCCTTTATAAAATAATTCATGGTTCTTTCTTCAGTTCATTATCACTTGAGGATGTCACCAATGCCAGAATTGTGCTATTCCTGCTGGGTCATGTGGAGCTGTGTTTCCCCTGTTATATGAAACATGATCTTCATTGAGAAAGTGTTATAATGGAAAAATCCAGCATTTGAAGATAATCGGCTTAGGTTGAAGTTTGGACTCGCTAATTATAGGGTGATAAGCAAGTCTCTTAGCCCTTCACAATCTCAGTTTCCTCATTTATACAATGGGATGATAATCCATTTTTCCTACCTCATAGGAATATTAGGAACGTCCAGTGAATTTAAATGGATGGAGGTTATTATGACGGCATGTAAAATATTATACCAGTACTAATTAGCTGTCATTTACTGACTACTTGTTCCAGTTGTAAGAAGAACCTTATGAAGAAATTACTATCATCTTGATTTTATAGATGAGAAAACAGAGGCTTAGGAAGGTTAATAAGTAACTTGCCCAAGGTCACATAGCTAGGAAATCTACGTATGATTCAAAAGTCCATGTTCTTAACTATTGATTGCATATTGTCGCCTTGTAATTGTTACTAATCCCCAGTTCTGATGTACACACAGTAGGCACCAATAGTTGTTAAATTTAATAGTATCATGAAAAGATTTCTCTCTTATAAATACTACCTTAACTAAAACAGCTCTACTAAAAATGACTATTGCCCTCTAATCTTTTATATATCTAAATAAAACCAAATCTGGACTGTACATAAAGTAGGTTCAACTGAACAAACATAACCCTGAAAGATAAAACTTATTTTACAGGATAAAGCTGAAGAAAAGGGAACTAAGACATTTAGATTTATATAGAAATTTACCTAACACTATTCCAATTTTTGTTACCCCATTGTGGGAGAGCAAGTGTTTCATATCTGAGAACCTGAAGGTCTGCAGGGAGCTTTTTACTTCACTAAAAGCACAAGGAACCGGGGCACCACTATACCGATGGAAAAATCAAGCACCAAGATACAGACAAAGCACAGAAGTATAGCTGGAGTTCAGTTAATTACACTGTGGACACCATATCACCTGCTCGTATTAGGAACCTCAAGTTATGTTAGTCATTTATTCCTATAATAAGAACAGCTACAATTTGGAGAATGTCCAGGAGGTCCCAAGTTATATATTTTTCTAGTTCAGCAGTTCTCAAAGTGTAGCCACAGAACCCTGAAGGTCTCTAAAAACCTTTCAGGGGTCTGTGAAGTCAGACTTATTTTCATAATACTGAGGTATCATTTTTGACTGTATTGACATTTGCACTGCTAACATAGTTCCAGGCAATGACACCAAATTGTATTAGTAATTGTATTCTTCATTGCCACACTGTTGCGGTTCGGTGTTTTTTTTTTTTTTTTAAAGCCAGTTTCACTCAATGCTTGATGAAATAGCAAAATTTATTTACTTTATTAATTTACTTAATTTACACATCTTTTTGTTATTCTGTGTGAGGAAATGGGAAGTACACATAAAACATTTTTTGCTGCATACTAAGTAGGCAGTTGTTTAAAGAAAAAGCATTGAGAGGATAGTTTGAGTTATCAATTAAATTTAGCTGGTTTTATTAAGCAACACCATTTTTACCTGAAAAGGAAGATAGATGAGCTTTAGTTATTCAGACTTGAGTAGTGGCAGAAATTTTCTTGGAAATAAAACCAACCTGTCACTTCATGGAAAAGAGCTGGTATCTTTATTGCTAATGACAAAATTAAAGCTTTTAAATGAAAGTAAGAATTTTGGAAAACCTGAATCTACCCATATAAGTTCTGCAACTTCCCAATACTTATAAAAGGCTTCCTGTTAATATCTTTGGTGATGTTAACAAAAGCGGTTTCTAAAAAAGATAGGACATTAATTAAATATATCAACACATGAAGGATTTGCATAACTTAGCAAATGACTTAATGGATGTTACAAAATCATGCATGGGTAAAACATCCATTCAAAGTGCAAGAGTGACTAATGTGTTTTAATGTAACAAAGGATGAAGCATTATCTATTATGGTTTCAGATTTCCCATTGTAATTAACCTTGAAGAAGAATATCCACAATTTCTAGGAAAGGCTATAAAAATTCTCCCATTTTCAACTACATTATGTGTGAGGCTGGATTTTTTTATGTGAAGAAATTATCAAGAACAATCTGAATGCAAAAACAAACATAAGAATTCAGCCATCTTCTACGAAGCCAGGCATTACAGAGATTTGGAAAGCATAAAACAATGCTATTCATCTTGCTAGCTAAATTTTTTTGTTTTCAGAAGCCATCATTTTTCATTAAAAATGATACTTATGTTAACATGGAAGGGGTTTATTATTCTTTAAATGAATAAATATTTTTAAGTCTTCAGTTTTAATGCTTAATATAGCAAATATTGATAATATAACCTATAGAAACAAAAGTTCTTTGAGGTCATCAATACTTTTTTAAGAGTATAAAGATAACCTGAGGCCAAAAAGTTTGAAGATTGAAGTACTAGTTGATTGATAAGTTGATCTTTTATAACCTCAGTTACTAGTCTGTGAAACAAGTCTCCTTTCTACACTCAGGGGAACACAGGCACAGGGAAGTTAACTGAGTGAATTAATACTACAGAGCTGGTAAACAACAGTGTGCAAACCAATCGGCATTAACTTTGAAGCCAGTGCTCTCGCCCTTCCCTGCAAACTCTTTTGTATACGCCGTGAATAAACAAAGTCATTACAAAGAGTCTCCTTCTGAGCAAATAGGCCATTTGTTTGAACATGTCATGTTTTCATATGCTGATACCCACAGAAAATACTGAAATATTAATTGCCTACACTTTTATAAAAGTTCCAGTAAACTTTTCTGCATTCTCTCATATTTTCAGCTGACCTTTCCATCACGTTCATTTATCTCAGTTTCCTCCCATTCTCCTGCTTCTAATCTACTGTATACCAAATCTATCAAGACCACAAAGAAAACAAAAGGATACAAAATCAAGTAATTAAGTCAGTGGCTTTTATTTCTTAAACAATATACAGAACTGTCTTAGATGCTTTTATAATCCCTAAATCAATCTTCTAGGTACATTTTTAAAAATTGTTCTGTCACTCAAAATCCAACTGGAAGCTACAGCTGATCAAAATATTTAAAGTTTGCCCAATTTGGGCACCCATAGCTCAACAGTTAGAGTGCCGGCCCCATACACTGGGGGTGGTGGGTTCAAACCCAGCCAGGGCCTACTAAACAGAAAAAAAAAATTTTTGTTTTTCTTTTGCCCTGTGAAAAAAATCTATATTTGATTATGATCAGGCTTTGCAAGTTAAATCTTGGAAGCGATTTCCAAGAGTCATGAAATATGTATGAGAATTTAATACCCTGTCATATGCCTCACATAGTAAATAAAGTGAGGGGAACTAGTCTGGTATTCATTTGTTTAAGATTTAACACACTTCTACTAAACTGTCACAATCTCTCTGATTGTATGATATGTGCCTTTTTGTTATTGTTTTTCTAGAGTCTGGCACAATGTCTAGCACATAGAATATATTCAAATTAAAATCAGCAGAATTAATGAACAATTGTATGAAAAACAAAAAACATACTGATTTTTTTTAACCCCCGCCCCTCCCATTCCCACCATGTTCCCAACTCACTGATTCAGGACCAGACAAGTATGAATTGAGACAACCCTTATCCTTCCCTTTCACAAGTGCAATACCAATAAAACCTTAAAAGGCAGTAAAATTTATCTGAGTGTCTCTCTGGTAGGAATATATAATTTTTCATGCTTAAGAAAATAGTCACGTGTAAGCCTGACACACTGCCTGAGGTTCAGAAACTATCATTCGCTTCAATAGCTGTTTTATGATTAATATGTCTTTTTTTTTTAATACATGTCTTTTATATATATGTGTGTATGTGTCAAAGAGAACCTCAGTAATTTCTCAATGCTTAAAGTTTGAATAATTTTTAAATTGAAATTGTGTTTATTTTACTTCTTAGCTTCTCCAAAATCTTAACATCCACAAACAAGAAAAAAGAAAATATTTAATTCTTGAATAATTCTTTACTTGTATTAAGAGTATCCACACAGTGGGCAGCAGGAGGCAGCAGAGGTTTCTATAAATGTGCTTGAAATTTTAGTATCACTGTGGCAGGCATGCAACCAAGTGGTTTGACTTCAGAATTCCAACTAACTTAAAAATAGATGTGTTATTTTTCTCTTCTGCTGACATAGACATCTATGTGTCTTTGTGGGAAATTCTGGCTCCAGGTTATTTGCTCATCTAAAATAGTCTGATTTTAACACTTGGCATAGAAAAAAAAACTCAATGTCAAGGCCAGAAGCTTTAACAATACAAATTTTGATACTGTATGTTAAAAAACCCAAAGCACAATATTCAAGAAATCAAAATACATATTTCATTTGAAAAATGACCTAGGTTTAAAACAGACTTATACAGTAATAAAATCAGACTACTGATTATTTCCAAAGAAAAAATTTAATCAATGACTGAATTTACAATAAGAATACATTTAAATAAAATTTGTATATATCACAACAATCAGAAAACTTTAACTGGATAAATATTTCTGCTCAATGTAGCACATATTAAAAGAAGTAGAGAGATACTATTTTTTTTTTTTGAGACAGAGCCTCAAGCTGTCACCTTGGAGAGAGTGCCATGGCATCACAGCTCACAGCAACCTCCAATTCCTGGGCTCAAGTGAGTCTCCTGCCTCTGCCTCCCAAGTAGCTGGGACTACAGGCGCCCGCCACAACGCCCGGCCATTTTTTGGTTGTAGCCACCATTGCTGTTTGGTGGGTCCAGACTGGATTCGAACCCGCCAGCTCAGGTGTATGTGGCTGGCGCCTTAGCCCGTTGAGCCACAGGCTGTTTTCAAGGGGTGTACTATCATGGCAAATGGGAAAGGATACAGGCCCCTTTGTTGAAGGGTTGAAGACACCAACCCTCCAGCCACTGGTTTAGACAAGCCATTGGGGGTGGAGGCTGGAGTGAGGGCCAGGAGGTCAAGGAGGTAGGTTATGGTTCATCTCTTGTACCCTCTTCTCAGCCAAGTCACATTTGTAGGGTTCCTGGTTCAGTGTGACCCCTGGGAAGCCTTGTCCCAGCTCAGGATAGCTCAGCCCAGCTCAGCCCAGCCTACCCCCATCCTACCTCCCTAGTTTGCCCCTGGGGTAGGAGATCTTGGTTTTTTTTTTTTTTTTTTATGGTGAAAAGTTACATATTTAGAATTAACCAGCTGGACATGGTTTAGATAATCTCAATGTTGTTTGGAACATCCACAGCATTGGATGCCAATGGTAGCCAGTCAAACATATGCCTTCTTTCCGTCAGGCCTCATCAGGGTGTTGACCTTGGCCACATAGATGTCCTAGAGTTTCTTTTTTTTTTTTTTTTTTAAGACAGAATCTCACTTATTAACCCTCAGTAGAGTGCTGTGGTGTCACACCTCACAGCAACCTACAGCTCTTAGGCTTAGACAATTCTCATGCCTCAGCCTCCTGAGTAGCTGGGACTACAGGCACCCGTCACAATGCCCGGCTATTTTTTTTTGTTGTTGTTACAGTTTGGCTGGAGCCGGGTTCGAACTCGTCACCCTTGGTACATGGAGCCGGTGCCCTACTCACTGAGCCACAGGTGCTGCCCCAATTTTTTTTTTAAAGACAAAGTCTCATTTTTTTTTGCAATTTTTGGTCGGGACTGGGTTTGAAACTGCCCCCTCTGGTATATGGGGCTGGTGCCCTACTCCTTTGAGCCACAGGTGCTGCCTAAGACAGAGTCTCACTTTGTTGCCCTCAGTCGAGTGCTGTAGTATCATAGCTCACAGCAACCTCTAACTCCTGGGCTCAGGTGATTCTCTTGCCTCAGCCTCCAAAGTAGCGGGGACTATAGACGCCTGCCCAACACTTGGCTATTTTTAGAGATGGAGTCTCGCTTTTGCTCAGGCTGGTCTCAAACCTGTGAGCTCAGTCAATCCATCTGTCTCAGCCTCCCAGAGTGCTAGGATTACAGGCATGAGCCACTGCACCCAGCCCTGTCATAGTGCTTCCTCACAGCCTGTTTGATCTGGGGCTAATTGGCTTCGACATCCACAATGAACACAATTGTGTTATTGTTTTCTATCTTCTTCATGGCAGACTTGGTGGTCTGGGAAACTTGATGATGGTATAGTGGTTAAGCTTGTTTCTCCTGGGGGTGCTATTTTGAGGATATTTGGGTTGCCTCTGGAGCTGTCTTCAGCTGCTAGAAGGTGGGTGATGTATGGATCTTCTTTTTTTTTTTTAATATTTTTTTGTGGTCATAGATATCTTTTAGCACTGCCTTCTTGGCCTTCATTGGTATGAATGTGTAAGTAATTAAATATTAGTTTCATGATAGTACTGAGTACATTGGATGCTTTTTTTTTCCATTTTTTTTTTTTTTTTTGAGACAGAGTCTCACTTATTAACCCTTGGTAGAGTTCTGTGACATCACAGCTCACAGCAACCTCCAACTCCTTGGGCTTAGGCGATTCTCTTGCCTCAGCCTCCCAAGTAGCTGGGACTATAGGCGCCTGCCACAATGCCCACCTATTTTTTTGTTGCAATTTGGCCAGGGCTGGGTTTGAACCCACCACCCTCAGTTTATGGGGCCAGGGCCTTACCCACTGAGCCACAGGTGCTGCCCTCCTTTCTGTCTTTTTTTTTTTTTTGTGAGACAGAGTCTCACTATGTTGCCCTTGGTACAGTGCCATGGCTCATAGCAACTTCAAACTCTTTGGCTTAAGTGATTCTCTTGCCTCAGTCTCTCAGGTAGCTGGGACTACAGGCACCTGCCACAATGCCTGGCTAGTTTTTGTTGCAGTTGTCATTGGTGTTGAGCTGGCCCAGGCTAGATTCGAACCCACCAGGCTCGGTGTATGTAGTTGGTACCATAACCACTCCATAACCACTGTAAGCCACTGTGCTATTGGCACTGAGCCTTTTTTCCATTCTTAAGATAGTTTACTAAGGAGGATATGTTTCAGCTCCATCCAGGTAAACATAAAAGATGCAAAGTCTCCATCTTTTTTTTTTTTTCATTTTATCAGTGTTTAATGAACGTTGCATATAAGATTATTTTATTCCTACATCTTCTCAATTGTTTCTTCCTTGTACTTGCCCTTTTCCTTTCCTACTTGGCAAGATTAGGTTTTTCATTCAAGGATCTTTTTGCAGTCTTTGTCCAGTTTAAGGCTAGTAATAACCACCTTGCTGGGGTGAATGCCACACATGGACAGTTGTGCCATTAGCCTTTTCCCGCTGTACCCGCTCAATGTAGATGACATATTTCTTCCTGTAAACCTGGACTACTTTGCCAATCTGCTGACCTATGCTCCCAGACAACCTGAACTTCATAATCCTTTTGGATGGGCATGGATCGAACATTGTACTTCTGTCTCAGCTCTTTGGAAAGAGGGGAAGACATAATCTTCCTGCGAATGTGGGAAGGTGCATTGAAGTGTCTTTTGTGGTTCTTGCTTCAGTCCGAAGTCACAAAGGGATTGAACTTCATTTTGGCAGCTGCTTCTCTGGTGAGAGCTGAAAAAGGGAAGAGCAAGTCTCCATCATTTTTATGGCTGCATAGTATTCCTTGGTATATATATACCACAATTTGTTAATCCATTCATGGGTTGATGGGCATTTGGGCTGCTTCCATGACTTGGCAATTATGAATTGGTGCAAATATTCTGGTGCAAATGTCTTTGTTGTAAAATGATATTTGTTCATTAGAGTAGATACCTAGTAATGGAATTGCAGGATCAACAGGTTTCAGATTCCCTTTTTAACAAATGGTGCTGGGAGAAATGGCTAGTGACTTGTAGAAAATTGAAACTGGACCCTCACCTTTCACCACTAACAAAAATTGATTCTCACTGAATAAAAGATTTAAACTTAAGACATGAAACTAAAAATACTAGAAGAGTGTGCAGGGAAAACGCTTGAAGATATTGGCCTGGGAAAATATTTTATGAGGAGGAACCCCTTCACAATTGAAGCAACACCAAAAATATATTTCCGGGATCTGATCAAGCTAAAAAGCTTCTGCACAGATATGGGCACTGCAAGTAACACAAACAAATAGCTGTCAGAATGGGAGAAGATTTTTGCAGGTTATGATTCCGACAGAAGTCTGATAACTAGACTCTACAGAGAACTCAAATTAATAAGAAAAGAACAAACAACCTCATTTCTTTGTGGGCAAGAGACTTGAACAGAAACTTCTCTGAAGATGACAAGCGAATCGCCAACAAACATGTGAAAAAATGCTCATTGCCTTTAATCATCAGAGAAATGCAAAAATCAAAACCACTTTGAGATCTTACTTACCTCCAGTAAGATTAGCCTAATCACAAAATCCCAAAATGGCAGACATTGGCGCCCATGTGGAGAGAAGGGAACACTTCTACACTGCCAGTGGGATTGCAGACTAATACAGCCTTTTTGAAAAGAAGTGTGGGTAGGAGATCTTGAATGGAGGGCGCTGTAGCCATTGGGGCAGGGGAGGGGGACAGCTGGGCCTGGGCAGTCCACCAAGTCCACGGGGGTGGGGTGAGGGGGTGGTACAATGAATGAATGATTGCATGGAGAGGACCCAGACTATATGCTTGGAAAGTGTTTGTTGAATGGATGAATGGGCGTATACTGAGCTGCGTCCGTGGGGTGTGCGCAATTGGGAGGGGTGTGTGTGTGTGTGTGGCGTGTGTGTTGGGGTGTCCGCCTGTGTGTCTGATGCGTCACTCCCGCTAGGCCGGCAGGGGGCGCCCAGAGCCCGGAGAGGCTGTAGTCCAGAGTCCTGCTAGGACAGGACTAGTCCTGCTAGGGGGCAGATGCCGCTCTGACCCCGTCAGCTCCTCACAGAGACTAGGAGGGCGTTCAAAGTCCTTGGACGGGTACAGCCTCCGGTGCCCTTCCAGCTCTGTGCCTTCGCCTGTTCCCGGGTCCCCGCGCGCTGTGGGCGGCGTAGGCTCCTGAGGTCCCGGGACAGAGGTCGCCCCGCGCTCCCGCGGCATTGCCGTCACGCTCGCCCCTGGGCCTCGTGTGTACTCAGCTGAATCGGGGTGTGGGCGGGCGAAGGCCCGTGTTTGTCCCCAGATATGAGGCATTTATTTCCCCCATCCCCACCCCAAATAGTCCCAATTTACCCGAAGCCCCAGGCGCCACGTGTTGAAGACATGAAATAATGTTTGGCTTAAAGGCTGAAGCAAGGTTCACCTACGGCACTTTTTTTGCAGCGTAAATAACCTGCACCGATTGATATCTAAAACCTCGAGTTACAGCGCCAATTCTAAGAAAAGATTTCTTTATTCCACGGAAGTTTATTAACAGCCTGTGTGCTGGGCGCAATGCTCCGGGCTGGATGATGACCCTGACACAGGCAGAAAAGGAGTTTATCTTGTTCATTAATGGACACAGGAAAACGCTAGACCTCTGGCTAGCATGAGACATTTTAGAGGACAAATACTAAAAATAATTTTTAAAAAGTTGGTCCCAGAATGGTGAAGGAAATGCAAACGGTTAGCTGACAGAGGACCGCGGCGATGCTGCTGCCCCCTGGTGTCGCAGAGGGGCGATGCAGACCTCCTAGCAAAGAGTTTCACTGCGGCAGGGCGTATTCTGAACAGAACAGGCGCAGGCTGCTCGGGTGTTCACTAGTAGGGTTTGGTTATTCTAATGTTAGATTGAAATTTATTATTAATGAAATTCGCGGCTCTAAGCAAAAGTCTTAAAGAACATGGCGACAGAGTTTCTCTGAGGTGTTTTAGTTTGCCACCAGGAAACAGATCTTTCGAAGAAAATGAAGCTTTCTGCTGCTTGACATAGCCAACAGTCTCTGCAGGGGAATTGTAGACACCACTTGAATAATTACAAATATAGGTGTTAGAGGATTGGCAATTCCAACATCCATAAGAATGATAATTCAATGGCTAAAGATGGCAAAAGATTACAGAAAGGAGAGAGAAAGAAGAAAGAACAGGTCAAAATTGTCAAAGATGAAGGAAGACATGGAGAGTGGCCACTCCTGTGATGGAATAAATAATATATTGCATGCCTACTAAGAGCAAGGCTGAGGCAAATACCAGAATGCAAGTGAGATGGGATAACTTAGTGAAATATGAAGCTTTGGGGTTTTTTGCCTGTGTTTTTCCTTTCACTGTAGAGCAGGCAAGGGTTTTGGCAGAATTGAGAGTAGAGATATCCTGATATCAAAGGCCTTTCTGCTTTTTGAAACTGTCTAAAGTAAATCTGAGATGTTATGCCCTGGAGGAGCTGGGGAGAGGGAGAAGCTGAGGAGAGGGAGAGAATTCTTTAAGACTGTGGAGGGGATTGGTGTGTAGGGCCAGTTGGTGTGAACACAAGGTGCTAATTTCTGTTTGGGACAGAGCAAGTAACAGGACTGGGGAGGCCAGGTCCAAGGCCAAAGGCTGGCGTTTCTGAATATCCATGTCTCAAATGTGGCATAAAGCCATGAGTTTGCGAGTCCAGGATGTGAAGAGACTTATCTGCTGAGACACTCACTGGTGAGACTGATGTCCAATGATGGGGTGGTGTGGGTGGCAGGTAGGAAGCCAGCTCTGGATATTTCTATGACTTTTGCATAGCTCTTGGCATATGGATTTCTCTAAGAGTGCCTGATGTTGACTTTCTCACCAGCACCCGAGAATAGGGACTTGGGGTAGAAATTAAGTTCATTTAAAGAACATTTTAAAATGTATTTTTTTTGCAGGGCAGCATCTGTGGCTCAGTGAGTAGGGCGCTGGCCCCATATACCAAGGGTGGCGGGTTTAAACCTGGCCCCAGCCAAACTGCAACAAAAAAAATAGCCTGGCATTGTGGCAGGTGCCTGTAGGCCCAGCTACTCTGGAGGCTGAGGCAGGAGAATTGCCTAAGCCCAGGAGTTGGAGGTTGCTGTGAGCTGTGTGATGCCACAGCACTCCACCGAGGGCAGTAAAGTGAGACTCTGTGTCTACAAAATAAATAAATACAGTATTTTTTACATATCTTAAGTTATTGCACTAATTTCACAACTGCTACATAAGGATAGGCAGGAACCTCTGTCTTCACCAACCTCAAGAGGAGCAGACAAGCAAATATTTTCACAGTCTTATGATAAGTGGTAAGTGCTATGGCTCACTTAGGCTGCTGTGGAAGGCAACAGTGGTGGAGTAGCCCCTTCTAGCTTCTTAGGTCTCTGCCTTCCTGGCCCTTCTTGAAAGATCTGTTCCCTTCTTCCCCACATTACCTGCATTCATCCAATAGTCTTCTCTTTCCCTGCCTGGGGAGAAAGACGTAAAGGAGTTCCAGGTGGGGGTCTTGGAGAGGAGAATTGACTTACACTTGAACCCTAGGGTTCCAAAGACCTGTCCCCAGGAGCTTATTCCTTGGCCTCAAGAGTTTTAAGGGGCTAAAGTACTCTGGGTCCCAGCCAGACAAGAAAGGAGGGAAAAAGGAAAGAGGGAGGAAGCTTTCCTAACTGGAAGGAAGCTAAGGAAGTCAAGAGGCCCGGAACTGAGTAGAAAGCGAGCACAGGAGTCCCATTAAACAAAGAGGAGAAGTGAGAGAACCAAGCTTCATTGAACAGGGCCAGAGGGAATCCTCAGGGCTGGAACTGTGCCTGTGTTAAGTGTCAGTAAAACTAGTGTTTGCTTATGTTACAGATGGGTCCAGGCCACAGTCTCACCACTGTGGACCCTTCCAAAGAGGTACTTGGAGGTTCTCATTCAGTAGGTCTCAAGGAAAGGGAAAGAGGTCGCTGGAAGGTCTGGGAAAATATCCAGAGGTCACTTTTGAGAGACCCTCTGTCTCTCCATTGGCAGGGGTGAACCTCAGAGGACCAGACGCGACCTTGTCTGTCAACTTCCCTTTTACTGCCTAGGAGTTTGGGCACCTGGGAAGCAGGGCAACTCTTGGGATGGGTGAGAACATAGAATTCGCCGGCCTGAGCACTTGGGAGGGATCCCAGAGTGTGTTACTCCAACTGGTTGTGACGTTAGCCTCCCCATGGACACAAATACATAGGAGCAGGTATTTGAATGGGAGGCTGGAACAGCTTTTTATTCAATTGGGTACAAATCATCTTTACAAGGAACAGGTGGGGTGCAGCGGGGAGCAGGCTCAGGTCCAGAGTCCTGAGTGACTTCTCCTCAGAGGGGACAGTCCTGCTGCCTCCTCTCACACTTCCTGGAAGACTCTCCCTCCATTGCCTCTCTGGGCCAGGCCTGGTGTGGGCAACTCAGCCTTGCAGGGTAGTAGGGATGGGAATGCAGATAGGATGGTTGAAGCAGGAGAAGGGGGTGAAGCAAAGCCAGCATTGGATGGCTGCTCCCAGCCTCAGAGTCCCTCCTCTGTTTTAGCCCCCTTCTTGCCCTTGGGTTAGGGCTTCAATCCCTGATGAGGCTAGTGGGGGCCTGAGGGGCTCCTGGCTGGACACTGGGCTATGGTCCTTTTGGAGCCTGTGGCTGTGCAGTCCTGAGAAGGCAGAGGAGGGGTGTGAAGGGCTGACTGAGGCTCCCCTTCGCTTCCCCTCTCCCAGCCCTTCAGAGTCCTCACCCTTTGCAGCCTTTGGAGCTTTTTCCTTTCTTGCCAGCCGTGGGGGTCCCCTTATCCTTCCTACAGCCCCTGACCTGCTTCTGTGGGGCTGGTGGCTTATCCAGACGCTGCATCAGTTGCTGTACCCACGTCTTCTTGGGGTCTGCACAAAGCTCTGCCTGAGAGCGCTTCTTGGGTGAGAACCTGGGGGTTAGGGATTAGAAAGTCTTCTTAGTCTAGCCCACCATGTCCTCCCTACCCGGCTGCCAAACTGTATCTACCCCCTTGTGCCCACTCACAGGACAGCTGGGATGGGGCAGCCTAAACTTGGTTCCTGCTTCCGGTAGCTGCGGACAATGTGGGCAGGAATCTTCCTTACGCTGTACTTGAGGCAACAGTCCTGAGCCCCTCCATCGCTGCCTGCAGGGTGGGAGTCGCAAGGAGCCAGGAACTGTTGACAGTCTCCCACCCAGGCCTCTCAAACCCGTTGCCCCCACCCAAGGCTCCTCCCCACATTGTACCTTGGGTCCGGGGGATGCTGAGGGCCAGAATCAGGATAAGGAGGCTCAGAGCCAGTGACTGAGCCATGGCTGTGGTACAGGGTGAGTATGAAGCCAGACCTGTGGATGAGGTGAACAGCTCCAAGTTGGGGGTCTATGTGTGGGTTGGGACTGGCCTGCTTCCTATTTATGCAGCCACTTTCACTTCCCTAATTCTTTTTCCTTCCTGATATCATAGAATGATTTAAGTGACAGGTTGGCGTCCACCCAGCTTACTCCTATTCCAAATCAAAATATCTCCAAGCTAGCTCTTTCTGCCTCCTCAATAGCAGGTGAACCAACCAGGCCCTTCCTTCTGTTCCTAGCCACTGCCTTGGTGCAGGCCTCACTGCCTCTCCCCTGGAACACAGTAGTGCCTTGGCACTATGCCACTGATTTCACACTCTTCCTCTCCTTCCAGCAAATCTGATTATTGGATTGTAAGAGTTCTTTATACAGCCTGGATAATAGACCCTTATCAGGTATATGATTTGAAAATATTTCCTGTCATTCCACGTATTGTCTTAGCATTCTCCTAATAGTGTCCTTTGATGCACAAAATTTTAAAATTTTGATGAGGGGGCTGCTGGGGATGGGGCAGGGGCAGCAGGGGCAGGGGCAGGTGTAGCCTCTTGGCCTCATTATCCCCTAGAGCTGCCTGGACATCACACAGGCTGCCAGCACCATAAAGATCTGGACTTTGGAGGACATCTTTCACCACCCATGGGAAACTGTTACAACAGCTGCAATGCAGAAATACCCAAACCCTATGAACCCAGGTGTGGTTAGAGTTGAGGTGTTAGACAGACATATAGATCTGTCCGGAAAGTTGCACAGCCATAGACTTTAGCACAGAGTGGGGATTGTCTTCCATCATGAAGTCTGTTTCATTTACAGGCATGGTTTCAGTAGATGAGAGACACATACAAACCATATCCTCAGGACCCAGAAAAAACTATTTTGACTCAAGAAGCTATAAGCACTGTGAAAGGAGTCAGCCTTAGCAGTTAACTTGTAGGACTGATGGCAAGCACCATATCTTCAAATGCTAATAAAGGCTGAGAAGCAATAGAATGCATAATACAGAAATTAAGATTTCTGAGATTGAAGAGACTGACAGCTTCAGCAAGAGGAAGCATAAGGACTCTGATGGTGGCAGCAGCATTGGTAGAAAAATGATAATAAAATTTGGTAGAGAACATTGGGTCCTCCAGGTCTTTACAAGTTGGCAATATGTTTATAAGTAGTTATTTAAAAAAAAAACTTTATCTTAGGTATAATTTTTTTTAAATAAGTTGATGTAAGGCTATGTGACTTTTGATAAATACAGAGAGATGCAGGGCTTCCAAGTAAAAGAAATCATCTGGAATTAGTGTTGTTTGAAATGGCTGTCTAATTTTGAGGGTTCCAGTATTTATGTGAAAAATTTAATAGTTTTGTTTTTAAAGTATTTGGAAATTAGTGTTGACACTGAATCTCCTAAGGTGAAATTTTAAAGCTTTTCATGCACTGGAACTCTACCTGGCTTTGGACCAACCCCAGAACAAAGCAGAGCTGCCTCTTACATACACATGATCACCCTGCTGCTGGAAACTTCAGCAGCTTGCATGAGGGAACTCACTTTAAAAGCAGAAATTATGTACTTTTGAAACATATTAATTTGTATAAAGTAATTTGCTGTGCTATACACCACTATTAAAACCCACAGTGTTTTAGTTTTGTAGTTAAATATTTTTGAAGTGAAAATTACCTTTAAAGTAATACATGGCTCCAACAAAGATATGATTTTATTGTATTAAAGAACACTATATTGATTTGCCAAAGTTTTCTAGCTTAGAAAAGGTACTGTATTATCTTCCTTGAATTTGTACATTGTGATTTAGTATGCTGTGCTGTGGGTTGGTTATGGTAAGTGAAAAAATAAAGTCATTTCATGAGTTTTACAGCACTTGAAACTTAAACAGAACAGCTGTTCACATCTTTTAGAAATTCACATTTGCCTTACTTATAAATTGCCATGTATCAAAATCATGGTTTTGTAATTGCTAAGACATGGTATGCCAGGTTATTTGAATATAATTACTTTTTGAAGTAATTGTGACCACAAAACATCTTTTTTACATGAAGAACTGTACATCATTTGAAATTACTCAAATGATGTCTTGATCTGAAGCATAAACCCCAAGTACTTAACGTTTTTAATAATACGGTGCCTCTGTGAGAGGTGGGGGTGGTGAGAAAAAAAACAAAGAATCATTGCAGTGGGGAGAGGATTGGCCTAAACTACCATTAAGTGAATTGCACTGCGACTTTATTTATGGGAAATCCTTATTTTGGATGCCAGAGAGCAGCTGCAAACTGAAAAACAATCCAGTAATTGTATGTTGTTTCATAGTTTGCAGCAGGCAATGATTAACCACTAAATAATATTTTTGGTATGTGCATTTATGACATGCAGCGTATTTTTGTTAAAAGGTGATTATTTCTTGGATTTATTTTACTTTGCTTAGTAGGATAAACTAGTCAGATAAAAGAGAACAGTTAATATATGTACATAAACCACAGAAACAGTATGACAAACTATTTTAAATGTATTGTTTTGCTACTTAAAATATTGTTCAGCTTAAGACTTCTTAGCACATTTGTAAAGTCAGGTTAAATCCAATAAAGTTTTTGATTGTTCTTTTTTAACCAGAGAAGATTTTTACAACTGAAATAACATTTCAGCAAAATAAAACATTGCTAAATATTAATATTTGACAAAAGATTGCCTTGTATAATTTCTGTAAATTATACTTGTTCTGAAAAAGGTGTAATGCTATAATGATAAAAGAATTTTAAACAAATCTTTTTTTTTTCTCCTGTAGAGACAGAGTCTTGCATCATCGCCCTCAGTGGCGTTACACAGCTCACAGCAACAACCTCCAGCTCTTGGGTTTAGGCGATTCTCTTGCCTCAGCCTCCCGAGTAGCTGCGACTACAGGTGCCTGCCACAACGCCCGGCTATTTTTTTTTGCAGTTTGGCGGGGCTGGGTTTGAACCTGCCACCCTCAGTATATGGGGCCGGCACCCTACTCACTGAGCCACAAGCGCGTCTCTCTCTCTCTCTCTCAATCTTTTTTTTTTAGAGACAGAGTTTCACTTTGTCACTCTCGGTAGAGTGCTGTGGTGTCACAGCTCACAGTAACCTCCAGCTCTTGGGCTTAGGTGATTCTCTTGCCTCAGCCTCCCCAGGAGCTGGGACTACAGGCGCCCGCCACATGCCCAGCTATTTTTTTGTTGCAGTTTGGCTGGGGCTGGGTTTGAACCTGCCACCCTTGGTATATGGAGCCAGTGCCCTACTCACTGAGCCACAGGCACTGCCCGCATTTTAAACAAATCTTTATCCTTCATTTGATTTTTTTAAAACTCTGATCTACTGATAAAATCCTATGAATTTTTATTTTCCTGTGCAGTTAATTACCTTATTTTTATTTATTTATTTATTTTTGAGACAGAGTCTTACTCAGTTGCTCTGGGTAGAGTGCCATGGTGTCTTAGCACTCAAGTGATCCTCTTGCTCCAGCCTCCTGAGTAGCTGGGACTACAGGCACCTACCACCACACCTGGCTAGTTTTTTCCTATTTTTATTATAGATGGGGGGGGGGTCACTCTTGCTCAGGTTGGTCTTGAACTTCTGAACTCAAGTTATCCACCAGTCTCTGCCTCCCAGAGTGCTAGGATTATAGGCCTGAGCCACTGTGCCTGACCTAACGGGACCAAATTGGAATAAACTCTTCATAAATGAAGCTTGGGTTATTGAGCATTTAACCCTATTTAATATTAAAATGAACTTACATGAATTAAGGAAAACCTTTCTTGTTTATAAAAACTTTTAACTAAAAAACTAAATTTTGATAAAGTCCAATTTACCTTTTTATTCTTTTGTTGCTTACACTTTTGGGGTCTTTTTTTCCTTTGTTTAACAAATGTTTATCGAGTATCTATAATGCTCTAGTCAGTGTTGTAGGCACTGGGGAGTAGTATTTATTTTTATCTTTTAAAAAAATTATTGTTTCAGGCGGTGCCTGTGGCTCAGTGGGCGGGGCATCGACCTGGTGTGGTATACTGAGGGTGGATGGTTGAAACCCGGCCCCACTCAGCCAAACTGCAAACACAACAACAACAACAACAAATTATTGTTTCAGGTTAATTTGAGGATACCAAGAATAATGTTATGATATTTGCATTTGTTAGATAGAGTTCCTCTTAAAATTGTGTCCCGCCCCCAAAAGGTGTGCTACACCCCCTAACATTGTGCTCATTAAGTGGAAACACACTCATCTCCCTTCTTTCTCTCCTCTCCCTGCTCCTTTGTTCCCCCACTCCCCACCTTAAATTCACGTGAGTTTTTCTCTTAAATGGGCGTGTATTAGATCATCTACTGGCTTCATATTAGAATTGAGTACATTGGATTCTTGGTTCTTCATTTTTTTTTTTTTTTGAGACAGTCTCACTTTGGCCCCCTCTGTTAAGTGCCATGGCTCACAGCAACCTCAAACTCTTGAGCTCAAGTGATTCTCTTGCTAGCTGGTACTACAAGCGCCTGCCACAATGCTGATGCTGGTGTTATTTTTAAAGAGGGGGTTCCTCTCAGGCTCAGGCTGGTCTGAACTCCTGAGCTCAACCCATCCACGCGCCTGGGCCTCCCAGAGTGCTAGGATTACAGCCGTGAGTCACCACATCCAGCCTTGTTTCTCCTATGTCATGATACTTTAAAGAAACTCAACTCAACTCCATCCAGGTCAATACAAAAGATGTAAAGTAACTTTTTGAATGACTGAATAGTATTCAATGGTATACATATACTACAATTGGTTAATCCTTTCCTGGGATGGTGGGCTTTTAGATTGTTTGTACATTTTGGTGATTGTAAATTGAGCTGCAGTAAACAATATAGTGCAAATGTCCTTATGATAAAATGATTTTTCTTCTTCTGGGTAGATACCTACTTAGTGGGATTGTGGGATAAATGAGATGTCTAATTTGAGTTCCTTGAGGATTCTTCATACTTTTTTCCAAAGAGGTTGTATTTGTTTGCAGTCTTCGGGGTCATTTTTAAGAAGCCTTTGCCAAATCCAAGGCCATGAAGATTTCCCCTGTGTTTTCTTCTAAGAGTTTTATAGTTTTAGCTCTTACCTTTAGGTCTTTAATCTATTTTAAGTTATTTTTTGTACATAGTGTGAGGTAAGAGTCCTAAAACTTTCTTTGGCATGTGGATATCCAGTTTTCCCAATATAATTTGTTGAAAAGACTGTCTTTTCCCTATTAAATGGTCTTGGCACCCTTGTAAAAAAATCATATATGTGAGGGTTTATTTCTGGGTGCTGTATTCTATTCCATTTGTCTACATGTGTATCTCTTTGCTAGTGTCACACTGTTTTAATTACTGTAGTTTTGTGGTAAGTTTTGAGACCAGGAAGTATGTTTTGATCTTTTTCAAGATTGTTATAGCCATTTGAAGTGCCTTTAAATTCCATGCAATTTTTTTTTTTTTTTTTTGACAGTCTTAAGCTATCATCCTGGGGAGAGTGCTGTGGCGTCATGGCTCACGGCAACCTAAAACTCTTGGGCTTAAGTGATTCTTTTGCCTCAGCCTCCCAAGTAGCTGGGGCTATAGGCGCCCACTGCAATGCCTGGCAATTGTTTTTGTTGCAGTTGTCATTGTTGTTTTAGCTTGCTTGGGCTGGGTCGAACTTCCCAGCCTCGGTGCATGTAGCTGGCATCCTACCCACTAAGCTACAGGTGCCACCACCATATGAATTTTTGGACGGGCTTTTCTATTTCTGCAAAAATTGTAGAATTTTGTAGGCATTGCACTAAATCTGTAGATCGCCTTGAATGGTGTTGTCATCTTAATCATATTAAGTCTTCCAATCCATGAACATGGGAGGTCTTTCCATGTCTTTAGGTCTTCTTTAATTTATTTCAGCAATGTTTTATAGTTTTCAGTGTACAAATTTTATGTCTCCTTAGTTAAATTTAAGCTTAACTATTTTTTTTAGTGAATATTGTGAATGGAATTTGTTCATTGGTAGTGTATAGGTATCAAACTGACTTTTTTTTTTTGAGACAGAGTCTTACTATGTCACCCACTGTAGAGGGCTCAGAGTCACAGCTCACAGCAATCTCAAACTCTTGGCTTAAACAATTCTCTTGCCCCAGCCTCCCAAGTAACTGGGACTATAGGCGCCTGCCACAATGCCCGGCTATTTTTTTTTTTAATTGTAGTTGTCGTTGTTTGGCAGGCCTGTGCCAGGTTCGAACCCGCCAGTCCTGACGTATGTGGCAGGCGCCCTAGCCACTGAGCTCAAATTGACTTTTTTGGTGTTGATTTGTATCCTGAAACTTTGGTGAATTCATTTATTAGTTCTAACAGCTTATTTTGTGGTTTATTTAGGGTTTTATACATGTAAGGTAATGTTATCTGTGGTCAGACAAATATACTTCTTTACAATTTGGATGCTTTTTATTTCTCTTTCTTGCCTAATTGCTTGGCTAGAACTTCCAGTCCTATATTGAATAGAAGTGCAAAAGTGGGCATCCTTTTCTTGTTGCTCATCTCAGGGGAGAAGCTTTCAGCCTTTCTCCATTGACTACGCTAGCTGTGTTTTTTTTTTAATGTGGCCTTTGTCATGTTGAGGAAGTTCCCTTTTACTACTACTTTATTGAGTTTTTGTTAAGACAGAGTTTCACTGTGTCACCCTGGGTAGAGTGCCATAGCGTCACAGCTCACAGCAACCTTAAACTCTTGGGCTTAAGCGATTCTCTTGCCTCAGCCTCTCAAGCAGCTGGAACTACAGGTGCCTGCCACAATGCCCGGCCATTTTTTGGTTGCACTTGTCATTGTTGTTTGGCAGGCCCTGGATGGATTTGAACCCAACAGCTCTGGTGTAAGTGGCTGGTGCCCTAGCTGCTGAGCTACAGGTGCTGAGCCTGAGTTTCTTTTTAATCATGAAAAGGTATTGGATTTTTTAAAATGCTACTTTTACATCAATTGAGATGATCATGTATTTTTTTCTTCATTCCATTAGTATAGTATATCACATTGATTGATTTTCATATATTGAACTGCCCTTAAATTCTGGAATAAATCCTACTTGGTCGTGATATTTTTCCGTGTACTTTTAAGTTGTGTGTGTGTGTGTGTGTGTGTGTGTGTGTTTGAGACAGAGTCCCACTATGTCACCCTCCGCAGAGTACTGTGGCATCACAGCTCACAGCAACCTCAAACTCTTGGGCTTAAGAGATTCTCTTGGCTTAGCCTCCCAAGTAGCTGGGACTACAGGCACCTGCCACAATGCCTGGCTATTTTTTTGTTGCAGTTGTCATTGTTGTTTTAGCTGGCCCAGGCTGGGTTTGAACCCACAAACTTTGGTGTATGTGGGTGGTGCTATAACCACTGTGCTGCCAGTGCTGAGCTATTCTTTGTGTTTTTGGATCTAACATGAGTTGCTCAGCTATAATCCTAGCACTGTAGGAGGCTGAGCTGGGGGGATTGCTTGAGCTCAGGAGTTTGAGACAAGCCTGAGCAAGAGTGAAACCCCATTTCTACTAAAAATAGAAAAAACTATCCAGGCATCATGGTGGGAGCCTCGGAGTTCCAGCTACTTGGGAGGCTGAGGCAAGAGGATGCTTGAGCCCAAGAGTTTGAGGTTGCTGTGAGCTATGATAACACTATGGTACTCTACCCAGGGCAACAGAGTGTGACTTGACAAAAAAAAAAGTGAATTGGTCATAGACAGCTCACACATGGATCACATTTTGTTTAATCCATTTACTTACTTTAAAATAATTACTTATAAGGAAGGATTTATTTCTGCCATTTAGATATTTGTTTTCTGTATATTTTATCTTTTTTGTTCCTCAGTTCCTCCATTACTACCTTTCTTTGTACTTAGTTTCTTTTTTGTAGTGTACCATTTTGATTCCTTCTGTATTTCCTTTTCTGTATATTTTGTCATCATTTCCTTAGTGGATACCTTAGTGATTACAATTAAAATCTTTTTTTTTTTTTTTTTTTGAGAGAGAGTCTTATCATGTCGCCCTTGGTAGAGTGCTGTGGTGCCACAGCTCACAGCAACTTCAAACTTTTGGGCTCAAGCAATTGTCCTGCCCCAGCCTCCCAAGCAACTGGGACCACAGGCACCCACCACGACATCCAGCCATTTCTTTGTTGCAGCTGTCATTGCCTTCTAGCTGGCCCAGGCCAGGTTTGAACCTGCCAGCCCGGGGGTATGTGGCAGGTGCCCTACCGACTGAGCTATGGGCACCACCTACAATTAGAATCTTAAACTTATAACAACCTAGGTTGAAAAATACCAACTTAGTTTTAATAATACATAAACAATCTTTTCCTATACATTTTTATGTTCCTATATACCTTTTCCTTTATATTATATTACCACAGATTACTTCTTTTACATTGTGTGCCCATTAACAGATTTATAACTATTTTTTAATGTATTTGCCTTTTGAATTATTTAGATAAAAAGAGGAGTTGCAAACCAAAAATACAATAATGCTAACTATTTTTTGTTGTTGTTGTTGTTGAGACAGAGTCTCATTGTGTTGCCCTTGGTAGAGTGCTGTGGTGTCACAATTCACAGCAACTTCAAACTCTTTGGGCTTAAGAGATTCTCTTGGCTCAGCCTCTTAAATAGCTGGGACTACAGGCACCCATCACAACACCCAGCTATATTTTGTTGCAGTTGTCATTGTTGTTTAGCTGGCCCAGGCCAGGTTCAAACCTGCCACCCTTGGTGTGTGTGGCTGGTGCTGTAACCACTGTGCTACGGCGCCGAGCTAATAATGCTATTTTTTTTTTGAGACAGAGTTTCATTTTGTTGCCCTTGGTAGAGTCCCATGGCATTATAACTCACAACAACCTTAAACTCGTGGGCTCAAGATATCTTGCCTCAGACTCCCAAGTAACTGGGACTATAGGAGCCAGCCACAATGCCTGTCTACGTTTAGAGATGGGGGTCTCACTCTTGCTCAGGTTAGTTTTGAACTCCTGAGCTTAGGCAATCCACCCGCCTTAGCCTCCCAAAGTGTTAGGATTATCGGCATGAGCCACTGTGCTGGGCCAATGCTAACTTTTATATTTACCTATGAAATTACTTTTACCAGAGATCTTTGTTTCTTTGTATGGCTGTTAGTTACTATTTATTGTCCTTTCATTTTATCTTGGAGGATTCCCTCTAGCATTTCTTGTGGGAAGATGTACTGTTAACTCCCTCAAGTTTTGTTTACCTAGAAGTATCTTATTGATCCTTAATTCTTTTTTTTTTTTTTTTTGTATTAAATCATAGCCATGTACATTAATGCAATCATGGGGTACAATGTGCTGGTTTCATATGCTCATCCTTAATTCTTGCAGGAAAGTTTTGCTGGATGTAGAACTTTTGTTTGAAACTCTTTTTTTTTGAAACAGAGTCTCACCAGGTTGCCCTTGGTAGAGTGCCATGGCATCACAGCTCACAGGAACCTCAAACTCTTGGGCTTAAGTGATTCTCTTGCCTCACCCTCCCAAGTAGCTGGGACTACAGGTCTCGACCACAATACCTGGCTGTTTTTTGGTTGCAGTTGTCAATGTTGATTTTAGCTGGCCTGGGCTGGGTTTGAACCCTCCAGCCTTGGTGTATATGGCTGGCACCCTACCCATTGAGCTACGGGTGTTGCTGTTTGAAACTTTTTAAAAAATGTATTCATGTGCCCCTTGATTGCATTAGTGCACGCAGCTATGATTTAATTAAAAAAAAAAAAAAGGCTTAGGGAGGCAATGAGAAAACACACCCATTTAACACCTGACTCCATAGAGGGTCAGATTATTTTAAAAGACAAATTTATCACTCAAGCGGCTCCAGACATTCAAAGAAAACTCCAGAAATTGGCTCTAGGCCCAAACCATAACCTGGAGAATCTTCTTAAAACGGCCACTAT
>CAUYRH010042047.1:0-34707 GCA_963574655.1 Perodicticus potto | reverse complement strand
CCAGGAGCCTCTGCAGGGACAAGAGGTCCAGGGCAACAGACAGGCCAAGATCACCCTGGCCTATTATTTGTGTTTTTATAAACCTGAACATTAATATACCATCAAATTTCTCCGAAATTGCTTCTATTTTTATTTCTTAGGTTCTCTCCACTTGTTTTGTTAAATATAGTTATCGGAAAAGACAAAACACTTTAATACTATGCGCAGCTGGATCAAGATGTGGGTATTTATTCAGGCAACCTCAGTGCTATGCAAGGTATATTTGATTGGATTTCATGAGTAACAATATATAATTACCTTGGAAATTCTGATTAATATCCATCTGTTAAAAAGGATTTACTTTGTAAGAACAGAAACCTAACATTTATTTTAAAACAAATGGTCAGAATTAGATACATAGAAGATGCACCAGAGTAAACTGTTCTTATTTAGATATTCAATTAGTCAGTTTAGGCAACCGCTATTCCAGATGATTAGTTGTTTAATTTGAACTAATTGGCTTTGAAAATTAAACTACTTAACTTGAATAAGTAGGTGAAACCGTCTCTGTGTACACATATGATCCAAAAATACATCTTGTCTTGCCGAGAGAGCAACATGGTATAGTGATCACCAAAGGGCACGTCCCCCTCTCTTGAACATGTGTAACTACTTCTGAGGCTGTCCTGGGCTTCTTCATCTTATCTGGCAACTATTTACACTACAAAAATAAAATTTAACTTACTAGGTAAAGATGCTATTTTTATTTGAACCTGAAACCGTTTATATTTATGGATGGTATGAAGAAAAATGTAGTCTATTACCTGCTAAAATATTTGGACTACATTTTCTTAAATTAATCTCACAGTGTATTAGGCTACAAAAAAATTAAATCCATGTTTTATAGGAGTTACTATTTGCAGTGGCAACTTCAGTGTCAGTAACACAATTTCTACATAAGACAGGGTCATTTTAGATTCAGAGGGAGTATAGGCAGGATGGTCCGAGCTCCTGCTGGCAGTTTTATGTACTTGGGTCAGGTCATAGCTAAACCTCTTTCACAAGACTGAAGCTCCACTTTTCATAAAATCTCTGTGTTTTTTAAGAGTATGGTTCAAGGCAGATATGAACATACATAGATGAAAAATTATTAAAAGATTCAAGAAAATAGGAACTATTCTTTGTTTTCCCCTTTTCCTTATGTAGAGAGATAATAAAATATACTACAGAAAATGTACAATAAGCAAGCAAGTACTCATTTTCTAAAATCACCAACAATCTGTTAATTAGAGTTTGATGGTCTGATCTTACTGGACTGTGCTTTTTCAAACTAGTAGAAATAAATACTTATTGTACAGTCTGCTACCATCTATCTAGAAAAATGTTTACATCCAGTATGCTACCTTCCAAAAGAAGACCACTGTAATGGATAGTCCTGGTTTGAGCTGAGAGAAAAATTAAAAAAAAATTATAGTATATGCTTTTCATAAATGTCTGAATTAATAATTTCTGAAATGAAGAATTCCAAATAACCCGGTATCCAAGGAAATGTCTTTTTTGTAATTACAGATTTTATCCCAAATTTGAGTGTTTTAACCACTCTTTTCAATTGGCTTTGATTAAATACATACTGATTTTAAGCACCGCTGAAATGATTTCTTAAGTAATGATAATGTTCATCGTGATACAAAAGAATCTGTTAGCTGCCTGAACAGCCCAAAGTCTAAGTTGTAATGACAAAACAGATTAAATATTATGAATAAGGGATAATCAAGCATCATGATTTTAGAAAATACCTCATTTTCATTTCTCCTAAAATATATTGTCTTATTGAATACTACTTTCTTAAAGAGATTTTTCAAAGCTTGTATTTTCACAAATTATTCACTTATGGCCTCCTTTTCTAAGCAATACTATGATTTAAACCTTGTAAGGTTGTGTTATTTCTTATAGTGCTTTTGGTTCAAGATGGCACAGGTGTTTTGTCATTTTAACCTGCATGACAGCATTTTTAAAAGTTCAGAGTATAAGGGAGGTACAAACATTTGGGTTAGATGAATTTTTTTGGTACAGTTTGAGTCAAAGTTATAAGTGTGCCCGTCACCCAGATAGCGTACATTGTACTGTCGGTTGTGAATTTCCCCCTCTCCTTCTCCCCTCCCCCACCTGCTTCATTCCTGATGAGTGTTATTTCCATATGTGCACATAAGTTTTGGTCAAGTAGTTCCAATTTAATAATGAGTATATGTGGTATTTGTTTTTCCATCCTTGTGATACTTCCCTCATGAGAACAGTCCATCTGGGTTAATATAAGAGGTATTAGTTCATTTTTTTAATGGCTGAGTAGTACTCCATGGTATACACATACCACAATTTATTAATCCACTCATGTGTTGATGGGCATTTGGGTTGTTTCCACATCTTTGCAATTGTGAATTGTTCTGTAATAAATATATGAGTACCGTTGTCACTTTGATAAAACCTCTTTTTTTAGTTTGAAGTAGGATTAATGGATCAAATTGTGAGTCTGCTTTTATTCCTTTGAGGTATCTTCATGGAACTTTCCAGAGGTTGTACCAGTTTGTAGTTCTGCTACTAACACTAACAAATGTTCCTTTCTCTCCACATCCACGCCAGCATCTTTTGTTTTGTATAAGCTATTTTCACCCTGGGTGATATCTCAGTGTGCTTTTGATTTTTATTTCCCTGATGATTAGACACACTGCATTGTATTTGACACCTTGTATTCTATTCCTTTATTATACAACACACATATAAATAAACAGCTATCACATATTTTGTTAGAGAGTAAGATTCCACACAACCATAAAGTTTTCTTGCAATTCTTCACTGAAAGTTTGTTTGCTGTAGTTCAGAATCTGAGCACAGGGAAAAAGAGCTGAGAGGAGCCCTGGAATAGGCTTTCAGGCTGATGATTGAACAAAGCTCAGGGAAACCCTCCCACAGGTAACCTGGACCTTCACCTGAGGACACAAGGACAGGCCACAGTCAGAAAACTGTGGGCAACAGGGCTAAAGAGTATCTCTGGAAGCCCATCAATCAGGGAGGTGAATGGAGGGCAAAGAAAGCTCTATCTGTAATAACCACAAAAGTAAGAAGCACAGCAGTAAATCCAGGAGCTATTTATTCCTCACATTTCTGAAAATTTGGAACTCGACTGGAAAGCATAAGCATATCTTCAGAATCTTGTTGGAGCTCAGATCCCAAATCCTGCTTAAAGGAAAAGTTTCGACCTCATTGTTACTGTATGTTCAGTGGGTGTGAATTGATTCTAACTAAAGCTTAAACAAAGCCCAGAGTCAAGTAAACTAGTAACAGATTTTCTGTTGTTATGCCAGCCTACAATACAAAGAGGCGTGATGTTCTGGGAATAAATATTATTTTCCTCAGTCTTGACGGTTCTTTTCCCCAATAATTATAGCATACCCTCAAGAGTCATAATGAACAAACCCATCATCAGGAATACACACACCATGCTTGAGCTGTGATGATCATTAGAAGTAGATTCAGAGACACTGAGCTAGCACACCTAATTTCAATCAACTATAATTAAGAAAAGAATTTTGTGGAAAATGGAGAAAGAGTTAAGGGGAGAAAAGATGGAAATTTTAGCATAGAAGAACTACATAGAAGAACAAAGAGAAATTCTATACATAAGAGGTTGGACAATTAAGTTTGCAAATGCATCCAAGGAAAAGTGCTGCGTACGTCTTAGACCTCATTGCTGAATCTCACTCTGGTCACCTTCGAGATGCTCTGGTTGGGAAAATATGCGCTCATGCCAGCATCTAGCCCGCCCTTCAAAGCACTTTTGGAACCCTTTCTGGAATGGTGCAAGGTCTGACATTGAGTTTGCAAAGTCGTCTTAGGAAACGTGCTACCTACCTCCTGGCTGACTGTCACTATGCTCACTTTTGAAGGATTCTCCTTTGCCAGGTGGTGACCCTAGTGACAATCAGCCAGGAGGTGGGTAGCACGTTTTCTAGATGAGTTCATGAACATGTCTATGTAGAACATGTTTAATATACATTTATGTTCAGAGTTCATAAATAACATCAGATATAAATAATTTATTTAATGAACTTAACATGGGACTAGCTACAGCAGAGGAAAGGATCATTGAGGAAATTGTATACTAATGAAAATAAAAATATAAAAGGGGAAGAGAGAATAGAGAATCCGAAGTATGTAAGAAAGTATTAAACAACGTAACAGGTGTGCAATGAAACCCCCCACCCCCCAAAAAAGGCAAGACAATGTGGTAGAAGAAATATTTAAAGAGATAACGGGGGGAAAAGTAGAAAAATTGATGGAAAATACCAGTCCAGAGATCTAAAAAGTTCATCGTATTTCCCCCAGCAGGGTAAATATATAAATACAAAATATAAGTGCATATGTGCACACGCACCTCACAGACAAACTGACGTTTCAAGCACATTAAACACTAAAGATAAATCACATTCCTAAAAATGGAAATCAAGGAAAAAAAAAACATTCTCACATATAAGGAGTTTTACTAATAAAGTCTTTTTATGAGAAATAAGAAATGATATTGGAATAATTTTAAAGCACTAAATGAGAAACTTTAACTTTCAAATTAAAAACTCTCTATATAGTGAAATATACACAAATTCATCCTCGGACAAACAAATCTAACAGATTTTTGTCAGAGCAGCTGTACTATAACAAATGCTAAAGGAAGTACTTCTAGTCAAAGGAAAGTTATAGATTTCAAATGTGTGAGAATGAATGGTGAGGATAGAAAATAGAAAAAAAATGTAATAATTAGAAAAGAACCCTATTTTCTTTAATTCTGTTAGAAGATTAATAAGTGATTAAAGCAATGACAATGGCAAAAAAAATGTGTTTATGGCGTACATAAAATAAACTAATAAAATAATATGAGCATAAAGCCCAAGTAAAGATTTTATACCATTTATAAAATTGCATATTGTTTGAAGCTGTGGTGTATAAAATTAAAATGTATTTTATAATATCTGTGAAAGCCACTAAAAAGAATAAAATATGTACCTAAAATAATAATATAGGGATAAAATTTAAATAAAAAACGTTAATATGTACAATATACACAAAAGAAGGTAGTATAGAAAGAATGAAAACTGTTAAATATAAGACAAATGTCAAAATGGGAAACTCATTTTATGAGATCAACATAACATTTATATCAAGACACAAACATTCCAAGGAAAATATTACACCAAACTATCCCTCCTGAACATAGATACATAATTTCTAACAAAAATTAACAAATCAAATTCAACACTATACAAGAAAAATAATAAATGTACCATATTATCCTAAAAATTCAAGTTTAATTATCAAAATAAACACAATACATCAAATTATCAGAATAATTGAGAAAATTCTATAACCATCTCAATAACGAGTAAAGAAATTGAAAAGTCAATACCAGTTATATTAAAAATAAAACAAAATATGCTGACATTAGGAAAAGCTGGGTTAGGAACATACAGAAAGTCTCTGAATAACATCTTTGCAACTTTTCTTTAAATCTCAAATTATTTCAAGATTAAATTTTTGTTAATAGCTTAAAAACTCAAAACTATGAAAAACAACATCAGAAACTTTGAAATAGAAGCATACCTCTGAAATCTGATAATGGGTATCTCTGGAAACTTACTATAGACCATACCCTTAATGTTAAGTCATTAAAAACTTTTTTCCCAGTATCAAGGACCTAGCAAGTATATCTGCTCTTGCTACTTCTATTTAACATGTTAGCCAGTGTAATAAAGCAAGGTAGAAGAAAAAAAGTATATCTTAGATGTCAAGCAATAAAAATTCTAGAAGAGAGTGTGGGGAAAACACTTGAAAATATTGGCCTGGGAAAATATTTTATGAAGAAAGTATATTGCCTCCCTGGCAATTATAGCAACATCAAAAATAAATAACTGGGATTTGATCAAGCTAAAAAGCTTCTGCACAGCTAAGGCTACTACAACCAAAGCAAATAGACAGCCTCCGGAATGGGTGAAGATTTTTTTACATGTTATGAATTCGACAAAGTTCTGTTAACTAGAATCTACAGCGAACTGAAATTAATCAATAAGAAAAGAGCACACAATCCCATCTCTATGTTGGCGAGAGACTTAAACAGAAACTTCTCTGAAGATGACAGACCAATGGCCAACAGACTCATGAAAAAACTGCTCATTGTCTTTAATCATCACAGAAATGCAAATCAAAACCACTTTGAGATATCACCTAACTCTACTAAGATAAGCCCAAAACAAAGTCCCAAAATCGTAGCTGCTGGCATGGATGTGGAGAGAAGGGAACACTTACACACTGCTGGTGGGACTGCAAACTAATACAACCTTTATGGAAAGTAGTATGGAGAATCCTCAAGGAACTAAAAATTGATTTTCTGTTTGATCCCGCAATCCCATTACTAGGTATCTACCTAGAAGAAAAAGAAAATAATTTTGCCACAAAGCCACTTGCACCAAGATGTTTACTGAAGCTCAATTCATAATTGACAAGATAGGGAAGCAACTCAAACACCCATCAACCCATGAATGGATTAACAAATTGTGGTATATGTATACCACAGAATACTATTTAGCCATTTAAAAAGATAGAGATTTTACATCTTTTGTGTTTACCTAGATGGAGTTGGAACACATTCTTCTTAGTAAAGTATCTCAAGAATGGGGGGGGGAGTATCCAATGTACTCAATACTACTATGAAACCAATATATGAACACTTTCACACTCATACAAATGATAAAACACAAATGCAGTCTAGCAAGGGGGAGGGGTGAGAAAGAGGGAAAGGACAGGGGTGGGCAATTGGTGGGAGAAGGAATGGCATTTGGTGGGATCTCATATAATGTGCATAATTCCAGGGTATTTAGCACCCTCCCCCCCAAGGGTGGGGCGCTCTGCTAGAGTTTGAAATTTACCTTGGGAGTGAGAACGATGTAACCAAGCACATACAATACTGTTTTCTTAGTGAATTTGTTCTTCCACACAATGTGAGATTTAGGGCATGAGGAAGGGCTAAAGTATTGGTTCTCCTGTGTGTAAGAATCACCTTTTATTCAAGTTATAAAAGGAGCTCTACTCTGAGCTTTGGTTGAAAGTATTTTTAGGCAGGGCTCATGAATCTGCATTCTTAATCCAAATTATTCTGATGTAGTTTTTCCAAGTCTTTTCTTACACAGATAATGCTATATAGGGTGAAGATGCCTTAGACAAAGTTGTGTGCTCTAAAAAGGGGATGGAAAGAATATCAAGGAAAGAAAGAATGTGACACAGAGGAAAAGAAAATAAATGATTATTTAAGCACATCTAGTCTTTTCATGGAAACAGAATTATTTTATAAAAGAAAAATAAGGGAGACTCCATGTCAGTAAGGAGGTGAGGAAATAATCACCAAGAAGGTCAAGAAGAATTACATGAGGCTCGGCGCCTGTGGCTCAGCGGGCTAAGGCGCCAGCCACGTACACCTGAGCTGGCGGGTTCGAATCCAGCCCGGGCCCGCCAAACAACAATGACGGCTGCAACCAGAAAATGGCCGGGCGTTGTGGCTGGCGCCTGTAGTCCCAGCTACTTGGGAGGCGGAGGCAGGAGACTCGCTAGAGCCCAGTAATTGGAGGTTGCTGTGAGCTGTGATGCCACAGCACTCCACTCTATCCAGGGGGACAGCTTGAGGCTCTGTTTCAAAAAAAAAAAAAAAAAAGAAGAAGAAGAATTATATGTAATGTCAGTTTTAGCAGATAATATGTAGGATAGGATTAGCCATGACTTAGAAAATGTGTTTCCTGGTGTTTATAGGTGAAGTCATTGCATAACCAATGGTTTAATTCTGACTTCATGTGACTTAATTCACTTTTTGATTCAAATGATTTTTTATTTCCTTTCTATGACACTAGTGACAAAAATATGGTTGCAATTGGAATCATCTGGGGAATTTCTTTAAAAAAAAAAAACATGGATATTGGACCTCGTGTCTAGGAATATGCCTGAGCAAATCCTCGACATTAAGTTTTTTAAAGATCATAAAGTGAATATTAATTGGGAATGACTGCTTTAGGTCAAGTAAATTCAGTTATTAATATTATTAAATAATTTAGAATTACGTGTTAAGAATTATCCTAAGGAATCTGAACTATTTAAATGAGTCTTATAGGTGTATAATATTGCCAATTATAAAATTGTGAAAACACTATAATTCGGGTATCCTGAACATTTCTTAGAGAAAATAGAACTGAGTAATTTAGCGTGGTAAAATAAGATTACGGTTATTACAGTTGGAATTTTTCACATTATGTGTTAGTTCTCTATTTCTCTCCATACAGAAAAATGAGTCTTCTGAAAGGCAATATCAGAGCACATGTTTACTCTATTTTTCAACAGAAATATTTATACCATTCTGCCTACAACTTCTTTATAATACGTTTATAATAAAACCTTTCAAAGCCATTCACAAATCTAACTTTCTGCTTAAGTGATAAATAATAATTGCTCTCTTATTTGGCTCCATGCATATTGATCATATTCAGTTCTATTAAGATCTTTTGACTCCAGAGCCTATTCACCTGCCAAATATTTAAATGAAAGGCATTTCTAAGGGAGCATAAGTGCACATAATAATGCTATTTCATTTTAAGTCTATGGCCATAAAAATATTTTGTTCCTGCAAAATGACAGAAATAATTGTACAATTAATCTAAATTAAAAAGTAATATGTTTTCTCTGTTTTTGATGGTTTGAATATAAATAAAAACGTGAATATATTTCTTTATTTTTAAATAAAAGCTTGAATCTATTTATTTTAAATGTTTAACATTTAAAAATATTATGGTGTGACTCTATACTGTACATTTGAAAATGTATAAATTAAAAATAATACATATATAGTTTGAGGTTACAGTAGTTCCCCCTTACCCATGTTTTCCAAAACCTCCAGAGGATGCCTAAAATTGCAGACAGCATGGAACCCAGTATGTACTATGTTTTTCCTTATACATACACAGCAAGATGTTAACAAGGAATAATAAAATAAAACAATTTTAACAATATACTGGAATAAAACATTTGTAGATATCATTTCTCTCTCTCTCTTTCTCTCTCTCTCAAAACATCTTATTTTTCTATGCTTGCCCTTCTTATGATGATATGAAGTGATAAAATGCCTGAGCTATAAAAGATGAATCGCCTAGGCATTGTGACACAGCATTTGGCTGGCACTGACCTTCTGCCGCCTGCGTCTGTGTAGCTGTTCCTTGGTGCAGTAGATGGTTGGGTGTCACCAGTTGCAGGGGATCCCTTGCTGAAGACTCTCTGTGGGCTGATGCTTCCTGGTAGGACACGCTGCTGTGAATCTGTGCACGTTCCTGCTCATATCATCCGCCCACAAATCTAATGCCTTTTTCTTCCAAATGAATCACCACGTACTGTAGCTGTAACTTCTACAGTTTGGGTTGTGACGGCAAAACTAGCATAACTTTGTTTTTACAATGTGGTGGGTGGAAGATTCATTATTACTGTAGATCCGAGAAGCTTCAGCATTCTGTCCTTATTGAGAACTTTCACCTTTGACTTGAAAGAAGCCTTTAGCGGCTTCTCTTTGACATCTCACAATTCCCACGTCCCGACTCTCATGCTTTGGTGCCATTATGAATTCACTAAGGGTGAACACAAGCACCGCGATGGCTGTGACAGCCAGTGTGATGAGCCTGACAGCTGTCTTGTGACTAAAGAATGGGTGAGGTGTTCAGCTGGGAGACCCTGACAAAGGGATGATTCACATCCCGGGCAGGATGGCACAATATTTCCTCATGCTACACAGAATGGAGCTCAATTTAAAACTGGTGTGTTGTTTATTTTGAAATTTTTCATTTAATATTTTTAGACCGTGGTTGACTGTGGGGAACCGAAACTGTGGAAAGTGAAACTTCAGATAAGGGATGACTGTTGTATAGACAAAGATTGTTATCATAAGACTTTTAAAAATAATACTATCTATGAGTAATTAGACAATGAAAAGTCAGAAAAGTAACATTCAAGCAAAATCATAAATAAAATCCAAAAGTGCCTGTGATGGTTTTAGATGTCATCTTGCCTGGATTAAGAAAAACCTACAGAACTGGTGAAACGTGACCTCTAGGGGTGTGTGTGAGGGTGTTTCCAGGGGAGGTTGACAGATGTTTCAGTGGACTGAGTGGGGAAGATTCCTCTTCCACGTGGGGGGCCCACCCCATCAGTGGGGGGCCTGGGGCGAGCAAACCTGAAGAGTAGAGGGTTTCTTCTTTCTCTCTCTCTGTGGGAGCTGTGCACCCACCCCCTACTGCATCTGGACAGTAGGGCTTTCCAGCTCTGGGACTCCAGGACTTAGACGAGTAACACCTCCCACCAGTTTTCAAGACTATGGCTTTAGTCTATGAATTATACAATCCACTTTCCTGGTTCTAAGGAATTTGGACATGAACTGAACCAAGCATTGCAGGATTTACACCTTGAAGACAGATTATGGGACTTCTCAGGTTTAATAATCACAGAAGCCAATTTTCCCTAATAAATCAACTTTCATTCATCTATCTCCCTATCAATTGATCTCTCCTAGGGGTTCTTTTTCTCTGAAAAACTCTGACTAATACAGTGACCGACATCTTTATTCATTAGCTAAAGAAAAGCTTGAGAAAAGCAAAATTCTCAGTATAAGACTGCAAAAACTATTGACAATTTTAGTTATTACAACTGTTGGTTTTGTGTTCATAGTTTTTCAATTAAAAATGTCTGAAATGATAACGCAACATGCACGAAATACAAGAGTGAACTACATTATAAACTTGTAAATGAGGCAGGGAATATGTTATTTTACATGGTATCATAAGCAATGGGTTTGCTGTGATAGATACAGTGATAGTTTTCGTTGTCAATATATTCATCTCTATTGCCATTCGTTCCAGTAAAAACATGATTCTAATAACTTTTGAAATGTAAATATTATGCTCCCATTTTTAAGAAACCATAATAATAGAAACAATATTTGTTTGTTTTTGAGGTGGAGTCTCACTTTGTCCCACTCAGTAGAGTGCTTTGGTGTCATAACTCACAGCAACCTCAAACTCTTGGGTTCAAGTGATTTCTCTTGCCTCAGCCTCCCTAGTAGCGAGGACTATAGGAGCCCGCCACAACGGTGGGCTATTTTCAAAGACAGGGTTTTGCTCTTGCTCAGATTGGCCTCGAACTCCTGAGCTCAAGCAACCCACCCACCTCGGTCTCCCAGAGTGCTGGGATTGCAGGCATGAGCCACTGTACTTGGCTTAGAAATAATATTTGAACTGCACCGCAAACAATTTACATTTTAATCCCAGATGCTTTCACTGTAATACAAAGTTTTGGTTTTCAGCACCATTGGTACAGCAAGGATAAAAGTTCTCAAAGTGATATATATTATATATCTAATGTTGAGGAAATGAGAGCAGTAGACTGGAAAGGGGACAGAAGGAGGAGCAGTTCTGAGCATCACATACCTCAGTGGCAAAGTTCTCAGAGGTGTTTGCTCATCATTTAAATAAATGTCTAGCCGTCCTACACCATTCCTGCATGGACACATCATCAATGTTTGCCCTTTATTCGGCTAGAAAAATGACTGAATGAAAGAAAAAGAACTATTTTCTTTCCTTCAGGAAGCTGTTGTGGTGTACATTTGAAAGTGGACCGCCCCTCTCCAAAGACTGGGTAGCACTCCCAGTGGGATCATTCCAGAGCTCCGCAGGGCTTTGTGTGATCCACCACTCCCTTCATAATATGACTTAAAATGACCGAGAAAAATCTCTTGAGGGAGGCAAGAGCTGGAATACCTCATACCCTAAGAAATTAGCAGGGCTAACCTCTTTGCATCTTACTTTTCTGTGTTCTTGGGTAAACCAAGCCTCCCAAATCATAACTCTTTATCCACATATTTATTCTTATTTAATTTTGAGTGCAAGGTACTGTACCAGTCTAACTCCAAAGCTCTTGTCCTCAACCCTGTAGAAGTCAGTTTTCCTTAGCAAATTCCTAAATTTTGACTCTGTTTTCTTGATATTTCGAGCGACCCCAATCCCCATGGAAATGATGAATTCAATGTGCTGAATTTAACTATCTGACTTTAAATAATAATTTTATTTACCCATTTCAGTTACTTGTTCTACTGATCATAGCTTAGACTTGACCATGACCAGTAATAGCAGCCCTCCAGTATGTTGATTTTAAGGATCCTACTATACCATTTTCACTTCTGATCCTTCCAGCTCCTTCATTTAGTACAGCCTGTTTCATCTCAGTGGAGTTTTCAATCTACTGATATGGCCTAGTTATCTATTACTGACATACGCATTATCTATTACCTTTCTTACCTTCCTAATATCCTTTTTGACTTTTAATCCAGCATAAATTCCTGATTCATTATTGGCACATTATTGCAAACACCATGAATTTCTTGGTCGAATTCTTTTTTTCTTCAGTGCTACATTCCTGGTGAAATCTCAGCCCATCTGAATCCCAGACAGCCTGTCCTATCTGTGACAATTACATAAACAGGGTGCTTGTTTTCACTTCAGTTTTTTTAATGTAAAATACAAGATGATCCTTAGCACTACATGGTCATCCTACAACATTTCCTCTAAAATTATCATTGGGAGCTTGCTGCAAAGAAATCTATCCTCATACTCAGATTCCCTTGTTATTTCAGGAGAAAATAGAAACAAAAATGCTTCAGTATGCTTCATATCCAACCTACCTGTATCTACCATTACATATACACTGAGATTTTTCTTCCTGTTAAAACGGGTTTACTCCTAAGGCCAACCTCTACCCTTAGAACTGTAATCTTTATGTTTTTATCGAGTCAGGGACCTGGCTCCTGTGAAAATCCTGTCTGTCTTGTACCCACTCAGCATATGTGCACACACACGCATGCACGTGCTCCTGTTAGAATTTTAATGCTAAATGAACACACAGAAAAGGGCTTGATGCTTGCCTTCCCTTCCCACTGTCTCTGCTCCCTTTCAGAACCAAACACCATCAATGAGTTTTCAGTATCCTTCTACACTTCTTCAACAACCATTCTTACTTGAATTCACTCCGGTCAGGCTTTGGACCCAGCCAGGCCACTGAAACTCTTCTGATCAAGGTCATAAAGAAAATGTATATCCCCAAGACCAGCGTCAACTGCAGACTGCATCCAGCTCTTAACTCTCAGCAGTATTTGATATAGTCAACTATTTCTTTCTTGGAACAGTTTCTTCACTTGGCTTCCAGGATATTATATTCAGCTGTTTTGTTTTTTTAGAGACAGAGTCTTACTTTGTTGCCTTTGGTATAGTGCCGTGGCATCATAGCTCACAGCAAACTCCAACTCTTAGGCTCAGGCAACTGTCTCGCCTGCCTTAGCCTCCCAAGTAGTTGGGACTACAGGCACCCACCACAATGCCCAGCTATTTTTTGTTGTTGTTGCAGCTGTCATTGTTGTTTAGCTGGCCCGGGCTGGGTTTGAACCCGCTAGCCATGGTGTAAGTGGCTGGCGCCCTAAGTGCTGAGCTACGGGGTCCGAGCCTAAATTTAGTTTCTAAGATACCTCTGCTAGTTCCATAGTTTAAACTAATGTTCATTTGCTGCAGAGTCTTATGTTCACATTCCCAACTTGAGTTTTATTGTGAGGTTCAGATTCATCAACTTTCTAGATGATCTTGATATGTGAATAATGAATCAATATCTCAAACTAAACAAACCCAAAACACATTTGACTTTCTGTACCTGCTGAAACTTACTATGATTCCAGCAATTTTCACCTCAGTAAATCATAACAAGTACCTAATAAATGATCCCTTTTCTTCACTTTTGAATATTTTGAAGTATAATGTTTACCTGTACTTGTAACATAGTATGTCCCATACTATAATTTATGATAATATATCTATTCCCTCAATTCCCAACCACATCTGAATCTTCCTATTTCAAGCTAACTTTCAGCTTCAGAAAATCTATTTCTAATATCATCAATAGCTCCATATTTTTAAATCCTGTGGACATACTTTAATTTTCATCTTAGTAGGCTTCTGAGAATTACTTAATACTGTTTACCATCTGGTCATTCTCTGCATATATTTTCCCTTTAGCCCTCTCCTTTCTCTTGTTCTATGCCCCTCCCATGGCCTATGGCTGGCTATGAATGCTTGCTTATCTGTTATGGGGTTGTCATGAAAATTCACATAGACTTTTTTTTCTCATTAGCTTTCATTAGTGTTTGTGTATTAAATGTGTGACCCAAGACAACTTTTAGATAAACACTCATAGCCAGTTGTGGGCCCTGAATGTGTTATTCAGATCTGTCTATAAAATTATGACCTATATGAGGATTTTATCTACCAGCATCCTTCCTGGTTCTGAGGTATTTTATAAATAACTATCACTTATTATAATGCTTATGGTCCACACGAGAAGGCATTTTGCCTGACTTTGATTGCATCGATTTCTCCAGTGCCTATCAAAGCCTCAGCATATAGTTGATGCTTATTACATACAATTTAGGTGGGTGAACAGATACTAGAGTTTTGACACACTTTTCTCTCCTAGTCATTTTGTAACTGGGAAAAAAGGTAAAAACAATTAGTGATACATTGGTTCAATTGGACACTGATGAGAATAGCATGAATTGGTGAAATGAAATTTAATTAAAAGAAGATGTCATAAACTTTTTAACTATGTCTTGTGAATCAGACATTTTGCAATATACCATATGTCTTTCTACCTTCTATATCAAATATCGTGAAATGTTAGAGTGGGTTACAATAAGCCAACAGGGTGTGAACAATGCAGGAAAGCTATGATTTGTGGTTTTGTACCTTCCTTTCTAACTCTAATACCTACCATCCATTTCTCTTTCATCTGTTCAATTTCATCTGGGTTCCCAGAATACTCCTGATGTCAGCCCTGACTCAAATTATCCCTATCCAACTCAGGATATCAATTAGGAAATCATATAAAATCGTTGTAGAAGTTCCTAAAAGTTGAATACCTAATATATCTTGTTCATGAAGATTTTTAAATTAAAATTATTTTGGGGAGACATGGCACATTGCTGAGAAATATACACTTTTTTCCTGCTTATAACCTCAACTTTCCATATATATTTGTATATTACATGCTTTTCTTGTGACTCTTTCTTTTGCCTCAAATTTGTTTCCCTCAGTAAGAGCCTCTTTCTTTTTCTTTTGAGGAGATTCTTACTCATATATTAAGCTCTAGCACTGAAATCACTGGCACTGCTAAATAATAAAAATGATTCAATGTTTATTGAATTAAACATTCTAGTAGCAGAGAAGCACATGTTCAGCTCCTTACCCTGCTTCTCATATGTTCAGGAAAATGTACATCTTAAATATTAAAAAAACCCAAATACATAAAGTCATGCTGGAAGGGAACTAAGGTTTGTTACTGTATGTAAGGAACACTTGAAGACATGAATTGTGAATGGGAGAAACAATTCCCATTCACAATTCAATACAACAATTCTTGTAGCAAGCTCAGGGTATTGACATGAATATGTAACCACCTGTAACTGTGTGATCTTTTACCTCTTCAGTTATCTTTCTTCTTATACAGAATGACCTTAATAACTTCTTCCCTTTACAGGGAAGGCCTGTCCCTCCTCCCCAACACCAGGCGATACACAGTCTAAGACCCCTAGTGGACCCAGGAATAGAATGGAACCCATTTGCCTTCTGGAGGAATGCATTTCTGTTCATGTCACTCGCCCATGAATTTAATGCCTTTTCCATTTTAACTAAACACTTACCATGCATTGTGGCCATAATTTTTGCTGTTTAAGATGCTACAGTAAAGCTAATAAGAATTTCTTTTATCATTCTCTCAATTTCATAGATAGATTAGTGCTTACCTTAGAATTCAGCAACCTCAGTGTATAATTTTTAATTTTCTTATTAAGTAAAAAACTTACCCATTTCCACTTTTAAAAAGCACCCTATGGCTTCTCGTTAACATATCTGAATTCCCAGGATCACCATTCTTGCGCTTTGTGGCCATTATTAACAAAACAAGGATTACTTGGACACAAGCCCTGTGCTGCTATGACGGTTCATCTGACTCCCCAGGCAGCTCCTACAAGACTGACGGGTGAGCAGCATATGCAGGATGGATGCTTTGCACAAAGGAAAGAGCCACGTCCCAGGAGGTAGCAGGAAGGCACACTCCTGGGAAAGGCACGCAATTTTAAAACTGAACCAATTGCTTAATTCTAGAGTTTTCCATTTCATATTTTCAAACCTCAGTTGACCTCAGGTAACTGAAGCTATGGAAAGAGGAACTGTGGATAAGGGTGGGGGGACTATATATTCCTGTCTTGAGGGAGCCCTTGCCCCAGGCCACTACTAATGTGTTTAATGCCTTGGAGCTAAAAGCACTTTGATGTCCACAGACATATCAATAAAGAAGATAACTTTCTACATTTTTGACTTTCAGTGCATTGTCTCCCAGAGTTAGTATCAAATTAGTTATCTGAATTCTCTTTTACTATTAGAATAGGGTATTGTAATTATGGATAGATGAAAGTCAAAATAAGTCTAAAAAAATAACTTTTAAGAGTTTTGAGCAAAAGTATAAGATAAACTTCAAAGAATATTGATTTGTATGCTGGAGGTTATTTGTGTTAACAGATTTTATAAAATAGAAGAGTAATGTATTCTTGGTCAGAGGTAAACTAGTAAGGCTATATAAATTGCCTTAAAGCACTAAATTCAATACAAATATACAATAATTCTCAATGTTTTCTTAGGATGGTATTTTTTTCATAAACAGGGCATTCTAGACATTCTAATTTTCTTAGATATAGTTTAATATAATATTTATATACATTTTACATTTAGAAACTTATTTTGAAAATAATCATAATTTTCTAAGGAAGTAAATATTCAAAAATCCAAATAAACTTACCACCCTTGACTCCAGAATTTGTAGATGGGCCATAATGTAAAGTGATGCCCCTTACAAAGTCCAAAGGCAGACTTGTAAAACTATCATAAATAATAAAACTATTCAGTAGTGATATTTAAACACATCCTTGGTGAGAGAAGCAGCCAGGGACAATTTTGAACACATGGGGCTTGGAACACTAGGTAAGTGCCATTCAGGAATCCCACCAAGGCTAACTTTTTCACCCGAACAGTGTTGACATTCATATTTCCCATTCATGTTTCAGAGATTTTTGTGATGTTCTGAAAACTGGTTTCTTTCATAAAGCCAAATCTGATTTCAAAGTTTGACTTTATTACCTAACTTCCTTTTCCTTTACTTGTAAGTGAATTAAATCCACAGAGCTCCTGAAGGAACTTTCTAGTGTTTTACCTAAATTGTGATGAATTTAGTTCAACCTTTGTAAATAGGAATCTCTACCTCCAAACTAAGAGAAAAGTCTTAGAAAATTTAGTTTATTGATGAAATAAAACCTTATCCTCCAGATTTATAGTATACCTACAACGATAGTGTAAACTTTAAAGTGACTCTTCTGTTTTGGTGATGTGGGCTGAGGAACTTTTTACCAAATTCTTTATATCCGGTTGGTCTGGTCAGAGGAAACAGTGACTATAGGAAATTAAGAAATAATACGAATTATTTAAAATACATAATCAACCTCAGTAAAAGACTAGGACATAAAATGGATTTTACCTAAAAGAGTATTTAATAGCTGGGCATTGTGGCAGGGCCTGTAGTCCCAGCTACTTGGGAGGCTGAGGCAAGAGAATCACTGGGCCCAAGAGTTAGAGGTTGCTGTGAGCTGTGATGCGACAGCACTCTACCAAAGGTGACATAGTGAGACTCTGTCTCTAAAAAGAAAAAAAAATGTATTTAAATAATTAAAGTAGTTGACAGGTAAGGTGGATGTGTTCTTTTCTTTATAAAGTTAGCATATAAGGAACTACATCAAGAAGATATGTGTTTTGGTCTCATTATTCAAAAAGCTAAGATTCTTTCCCTCATTTGTCTATATTGTCTCTTGCATAGTAGCCTCTTCACTAATACAAACTACGAAACTACGTAATAAAATTGTCTAGCTTGATGATCTGATAACCTAACCAAATTACTTTTTTTCATGTTAGGTTGAATTTTGCGTATGTTTTACATTTTCTAAACCTTGATAAATTCTGTCCTTAATATTGATATTTCCTCTGACCTTGAAAATGCATTATGGTCACTTTTAAATAAACTTAAATTTCATTTATCTATTGATTTCATTTGCAATATCTGTATCTATTATAGAAATATATAAAGACATACTAAAAAGAGGTAATTATTATCATATGTTGCCAAAATAACATATACAAATCTTTAGTACTTATGCATAGTTTTAATTAAGAACTCTTATTTTTGGCTTGGCACCTGTAGCACAGTGGTTACAGTACCAACAACATACACTGAGGGTGGCAGTTTCTAACCCAGCCTGGGCCTGCTAAACAACAATGACAACTATAACAAAAAATAGCCGGGCATTGTGGCAAGCACCTGTAGTTCCAGCTACTTGGGAGGCTGAGGTAAGAGAGTTGCTTAAGCCCAAGAGTTTGAGGTTGCTGTGAGCCTTAATGCCATGGCACTCTACGAAGGGTGACATAGTGAGACTCTGCCTCAATAACAACAACAAAACAACAAACAAACAAAAAGCCTCTTATTTTATTCTCTGTTACATAGTTTTTTCATGTCATTCATAGCTCAGCTAAAGATCAGTGAAGCTCATTGTAGGATTACTTTGCTGATTCTGTGATGATTCGCCTTCTCACTACTATGATTTTTCCTTGAATTTATATTTTATATATTTAACCTGAACCACACACTATGCACTTTATAAATTATTTTAGAATCTATCTATCTACTATCTACCTTTCTGTATCTATTTTCTGCCTCAATAAGTTAACTTGTTTTTCTTTTTTTACCATTTCCTTTTCTCACAGAATTAATGTTCGATAAAATTTTCCACTTACTTTTAATTTCCCAATTTTTTATTGTGCAACTATATTCAAAAAGGTGTTGATAGTAAAATGAAGTAAGTCTAGGCCCAACTCAGTCAGAATTAACTACAATGCCTCACTAAAAGAGGAAGATGATTACTTTCACGGTTTATGTTTGGATCCTTTCGTAACACTTACTCCTCATCTACAGTGGTTCTCAACCTTCCTAATGCCACGGCCCTTTCATACAATTCCTGTGAGTCATGACCCACAGGTTGAGAACCGCTGGTCTAGGGATCGAGACCATTCTGAGGACTGTTGCTCGAATGACAGCACTCTGACATTTACTCTACTGGCATAGTTCTATCATTAAAGCCTTTCAAAATTATGAGGACCAAAACAAATGGTGATGAAACAAGGGCGAGTTTATAACACTGTAAAGGAGTTTGTGATACCCTGATTTCAACCATCAGTTAGTTACACAGAGATTTTGGCATATTATAGAAGGCAAATTATTATAGTTGGGGAACCATTTCTCAAAGTAATGCTTAAAAAATAATAATAGAGTAAATTTTGGTGGCATGTTTCATAAAAGTCTATCAGTTTTTTTTTAAGAAATTGATTTATATTTGACATTTACTCCAAATAATAAAATTTGTAATGTTAAAAAATGAACTAATAGAAGATGTAATGGGTTATTGGATATTTTCCACAGCATTCAAAATGCTTTACTTTGGAATACTTTAATAATAACGAGTTAAATTTCTCCTTTTGACAAATTGGCAGATGAAAAAAAGCTTGAAAGACAGATGGCTTATGTTTGGCTATTTTTTATATTTAATTCTATAAAATTAAAAATCATTGTTTCATGGATTTCTATAGATTATTTGGAATACATCAACCAACCTTTAAGTCATGTCAGTATAAAATTGAGAATCTTCTAAAATTCTCTATTTGAAAGGCTGGAAATTTAATCACAGAATCTTTGTAAATTTAAAATGCAGTTTTCTCTTCAGTTAAGTAAGAACTGAGTTTAATTTAAGACACTCATTTAAAGGGAAGATTAAAAGACAATGCTTCACTGGTCAATTCCTTCTGGACACTATCTCAGTTTGCCAGAGAAGGTTTCAGAAATTTAGAGAAGAAAAATAACCTCTGTTAAACTAGTTCAAAGTAATCTCTTAGAGACTATTCTTGAGTAACTGTGAAGCCTAGATATATGTTGAAAAATAAAATACATTCTCACACAGGTTATAATGTATTTAAAGAGAGGTTCTAAGGTACAAGACAGAAATAGATAAACCAACTCAAAGTTTAATGTAATATTTTGCCTCACAGTGATTTTTAAATGCATACCTTTGGAAATTGACAGTTTATTCTTTAAAATTCAGAAATATATAATTTTTCCCTTTTCATCTGGAATTCATATTTCCATTCCACTACTAAATTTCACAGTAATATATCCCTTTATGCCCACTTGTCACAAAATATGTATATATAATCAAGTTTCAATTTTTATTATATAACTATTATTTGAAAAAATGCCAACCACTCTATGAAATGTAATTCACTGCTTTGGGGATTAATCAGATAGTTTGGTAAGGGAAACAACTATGATATATTTATATTTGTTTTTCATTCTATACATTTTTACAATAAAATATGTTGATAATGTAAAAGAAAAATAAAAGGAGAATGTCTACAGGTAATCAAATTTAATTTCTTGGATGGAGTTAATTTCTAAGTCTATAGTGACATATTGCAACAAATTGTTCCATGATGTTTATTATAAACATGTTTCTTAATAATCATCTGATGGTATTTTCACTACACACCAAACCCTGACAGACTGACTCACTTATACTGACTGGCTAAAGAAGAGACTCTCAGAGTCCACTTAAAAACAAAGACCCTGCAGAGGCTGACCACATGCATCAGTATGCAAGAATATTGCAAGATACTTTCTCTGTCCTTATGCAGAATACAATTTATAAAGAGAAGAAATAATTCTTGTGAATAAAAAAGACTTAAATACAAAGTGGAACACGTTGAGAATTATACTACGGAATTTGAGTTCTCATTTCGAATATGGAAGGTTGTACGAGGATGGCAGCATTATAATAAATCTTGAGAAATGTGCAGATGAAAAATAAATATGTTTAATTGAATCTAAGGTACCATGAATTGTCAGAAGCAGTGTTATATGCCAAGAAAATGATCAATTAATCAATAACACCATTATGCTTTATGACATTTTTTATAAGATGTAATGAGAGTGCAGAGAGTCAAAATGTGAAAAAATGTTTAATTGCCATGATTTCCTCATTGGTTACTTTGTTTCAGTTAGGAGCCGGTAATCAGTCATACTTCTGCCTCGATGAAATTCAGATATACGCTGGAGAGTCTGCTTATAGGCAATCCAGAACACACTCTTATCCCATCTTCAATCATATACTTTCCCTGGTTTTTCTCTTATTTTCCCAGTTCCTATTTTGCAATGTCTTATTACTAAGTACTCCTCCCTTATTTGGCAGAATAAACCAACATCACAGTGGCTTTATAAATAAACATTTATTTCTTACTCTCAGTAAATAGTTATGAAATGGTTGGGACTGTGCACATATTTGTCATCTAAAAACCCATACTAGTAGAGAATTTACCATTTTGTGATGAAGACATCTTAATATGTGACTTCTAAAAATGAACTAGGTCTACTAGTTTCTCCATTTCTCAGCCAAGGAAACATACATAATTTTAAGTCACATTTTCTTTTTAAATCTAACTATATGGTTATAGTTTTAAATCTAACTATATAGTTCACCTAACTGCAAAGGACTTAGGAGTTATACTTTTCTGTGTAGCAGGTAAGGGGAAAAACACTGGAGGATGTACACAATAACTAGAAATCTCTGTCACAACTAGTATCATTATTATAACTCATTTCCATCTCATTACAATTATTGAATAGTATCATCCAGACCTTTCATACCCCAGAAGATATGACATGGATTCCACACAGCTTGCCTACTCTGAAACTTATAAGCTAACTAACCAACTTGAAACACAGTACTGAAATCTGCTCTTATATTGTTATTTTGTTGTTCAACACTTTGTGCTCTTGGTATACTTCCTGCTATTTCAGAACAATCTCGCTTTTAATTTCTTCAGTGAACACAAAAGAAAAAACATTAAATAAAGTATATTAATAAATATTAACACTGACCAATATTTAATTAAGTTAAAAAGTCAGATAGTTTTACAAAAGAGTTAAAGGCATTTTATCCTATCTTTAAGACAATTTTCTTATATTTTATTATACTCATAATTGATACTATAATTACTAGTATTCCTCACACATATATTTTAATCTTTCCTAATCCACTCCTTATTAAATTTATATCTAACGCACAATCATATCTTATTTGAAAATCTCTTAAATTAATCCCTTTTGGGTCTATTCAAACCCAATTTACTAACCACAACTGTTACAGTTGTTATTGTCTAAATCTTGAGTGTATTCATGTTATACATGATTCAAGTTCAATATAAAATATACTCACTCATATTGTGATATAGGGTACTTCCTCTGATGTCTTAATTCACAGGTAATTAAAAATTGGTCTTTACTCAGTAGCTGAAATGGACACCTACCTTTATCACTTATCCTGGGATCTGTAAGATCTAATCATAGTGAAAAGAAATAGTTTCTACTGTTCTTACCAGTGTTTTCTACTTTAATTATCAATTTCTGATATATGAAGTGTACCTCTCAGTATCTTCATGGATAAGTGAGCAGTGAAACTGGCAGTATGCTAATGTGGCCTTTCTGCCATATTCATTGCCTTAAACCAAGGGATGAACTCTATTTTACTGTATTATCTTTCGTGGTCTGGTTGACTGCCTTCAGCGAAATGTGAATAATAAGTTAAGAACAGACAGATACATCTTTCGGAACTGTGGAACAAGTAAAACTTCTATAATCCTTCAGCAAAAATACAATAAAATTTGTATTTAATTGTACTAAGTAAATCATTACAGTTTAAAGATGAACTGGAAGTATTTATCTCCTAACCCGAAAACATCAGTGACTAAAACTTCAACCAGTAAGACAATGATTAAAACTCAAATTTTTCACTCATTCTTTTTCTTCTATCTTTTAATAAGTACTTTGGATAACATATCATGTACAGAGTTTTGAGAAGATTAATCTGGGTATTCAGAAAACAACAGACATGATGTCTGGCACAAAATTTTGGATAAACCTTCCCTGTCCTCTCGGATTTGGAATTTAAGCTTAAATTCACAAATTTTGTAACAGTGATACCTATAGAACATTCTAAAGCAAGAAAAGACGTGGGATCTTTGAATATACAATAAATGTAGGCAAAATGTGGCACAATTGTCCAACACAGAAATGAATCAACTAGGAAAAGAAATCTTAAAAATCTGGTACCTATGAAAGGAAGCCAATGTTGACACCTAGTATTTGAACTCTCCTAATTATCACCCGGCCTTACTGGCATTTACTAGAGATGTTACTGCAATGTAACTGGGATTATATGCTCATCAAACTTTAAAAGGTTGTCAAAATTTACAAACTTTTTGATGTTTAGAGAGAAATATCCACATAGTTTATAAATTCTACATTCATTTAATGTGATTATTGCATGTAAACAAAATAAACATTGCATTTAGGTTTGAGGTGTTAGGTGGTTAAATAATACTGTTGCTAAAATAGCATTTTCAGCCAATGATTTAATGAAAAGAATAAAATTGACTTTTAGTGATTCATTTTATCTAAAGGAGTATTATTACTCCATGACTATGTTTTTACGTTGGACATATCAGTTTTTATGAACAATAGGCAAATGGCAAGGCTTTTTGTTCTTGTAGTTAACGTGGACATGTATGAAGTATCCCTTCAAATTGCCACCTCCAGGGTACTTTGTAGGGAATAACTGATTGCAAAAGCAACCTAATTCGCAAAATATGTTAATGGTGTTTGCATATGGTTTTACTAAATGATAAAAACCTTAGAAACATTTTCATTATAATTGATTGAATGAAGAAAGTATTTTAAGCAATTATCCATGAAATGAAAACCCCTGATTTTTTAACATAAAGTAACTAAAATATTTTCTTATTTAGAGAAAGATTCTGGGTGGCACACGTGGCTCAAGGAGTAGGGCACCAGCCCCATATGCCAGAGGTGGCAGGTTCAAACCCAGCCCTGGCCAAAAATTGCAAAAAAAGAAAAAGATTTTGAGGACCTTGTTTTATCTGTGTTAGAAAACACCATAGCACAGTGTAGGAGAGCCTGGAGTTTTTAGTTTTGCTTGATATACAAGAATTCAATTCCTTACTGCATGACTTTGGGGGTATTACTTAAATTATCTTTTAGTTTTCTTGACTTTAGAATATAATTATTAAAATGGTTTTTATGAGAATTATGTGATTCACTTAAAATGCACAGAATATTATGTGGAATGTGATAGGATTTGACAGGTATAACTATTATCTATTATCAATTATTTATATTATTATTATCAGTTCAAGTTTCAACTCATTTGAAGGGATACAATATGGGCAGGATTAGAACTGATCTCTTTAAAGGGTTATTAAAGGTGATGATAGTCTGTACCAAATTTTCAAATTCCATATTCCCATTTAATTGAATAAGAATGAATTACATTTTGTATTCATTTTTTTCTAGTAGTAAGCTTAATTAGATATAATAGTGGGTGCCTTTTTAGGATGGAATTTTGAAGGACTGTATTCACCTTTTGATACATAAAGTAGAGAAAAGATTCCTTCTCATTCTTTTAACTTGCTGTTTTTGTGTAGAATTTCCTATAGTCTTTATTTTTGCATTACGTAAGAAGAATGGATAAAAAACAATTCAAAATCCACACAGTAATTGTCAGAGGCCCATAACTTCCCATTCTCCATTGGTAAAGTCCAAGATGGTTTTTTATTAAAATAAATTTTATTATGTATATTTGAAGTTTGTAACATGATGGTACGGGATATATACAGATAATAAAAAGGTTACTATAGTGAAACAGATTAACATATGATCTTTTTTAGGTGACAATAATAGTTAAAACCTACTTATTTAACACAAATCCCTAATACATTGCCATTTTGTTTTCTGTAACATTTGATCTACATCCCCCCATTTCCTTCCACTGAAATAAAAAAAGGAGGGAGGGCATTGAAGGAAATGAAAAAATGAGTCCTAATTCAATGAATTGTTAGAGTACATTTCATGTTGCAAATGATAAATCACTTGCACAGTTATGAATATTTGAGTCCTAATTTTGGCTATTTTGTTATGTAGATGAAGCAATGCAGCTTTAGTTTGATGTTAATAAGTTTGGAAAACCATGTTTTTAAATGAATATAACATAAAATATTAAATATTTGGAAAGCTGATAATAAGAATATGTATGCTGTATTTCCATAATAGAAATGTGAAATGCAAGAACAAAAAATGTACTAGTAACCAGTTTCAACAGAGGATAATATGACTTGTCAAATATTACAAAATGATAATTTTCTATAGAAAGAAATCTCTAAGAAAACCTTTTATTATTTTGACAGTGTTTTATTTTTAAGTAATGATTATTATCCTTGAAATATTAACAATTGCCCATTGGTTGTGTAAGAATCAAAAAGAAAAAAGAGATCTCTGTCTTTTAAAAGTTGTATTAAGATAATGACATTGTTCAATTTGTATTTTATTCAATAAGACAAGATAAATGTTGCATATCACAGATAAGTCTATAAAAGACGAAAAGACTAAAAAAGAATAATCTCATGAGACTTCTGATGATTATTGTGAGAATTAAAAAAAAGAAAAAAAAGACCAGTTCTTAGTATTTTAAAGAGAAAGGTGTTATATTCGCTTATGGAAAGAACATCAGGGAGGATTAAAAAATACGTAGGAAATTTTGAGCCCTACGGAAAAATATCAGAAACTGCTGACATACGTTTCCAATTACAAAATAAACTCTCGGAGCTATTTAGTACAGCTGTAATTGTGCCAAAGAAAAATTAAAAATAAGAGAGCTGTTAGGTTTCATAACCTGAAATTATTTCTGTCATACTGTTTACAAACATTGTAGAATTTTACTGTCATGTTAATTTTTAACATTTCTTACATTCATTTTTAATGGTTCTTCCTTTTCACAAATCATAATGTAGACTAGACAATGGACAAAAGGCAAAGGGAAAGGCCATTGCAAAGGAACATCCGAAATAATGCCACGAAAGATAGTGAAACAGGTGCAACTTAGAAGGGAGACATAATAAAAAGTCTAGATGGATTTTAAAAGCTATGTTTGAGAAATTGTAAACTCTTCTTGGGATTACAACTGCAGTTTATTAATAAAGATCAATTGGACTAATTAAACTTTAGGAGCATCAAGGATTATATATTGCAATCTCACAAATCCAACCTTGGAAATAGACTCTGCAAAAGTTTATATGAAATCAACACCCCTTTTACATGTTAATATAATTTTAAATTTCCAATTTAATTTTTCTGTCCTGCAGAAATCCTCTGATATGCAAGTGATGCTGGAAAGGAGCCTGCACTGAAGTTTGATGTCAGAGGTGTCATATGGAGAGCCAGTGGTCCTCTCTGGGGCCTTTATGTACACCCAGTTAACATATCTAAGGAAGAACCTATTGAAATCAGAAGGGATAGATTCTGCGAAGCATCGTGATTTCAAAAACATACATCTATCTATTAAGGGTGAGTCAACTAGCAGGTTCACAAAAATTCTACTTAGCAAATATGCAGAAGGTAAAAAGTTCCAATTTAACTACTAAAAGCATGACCTAAAATTAAAATAAAATGTCAAAATTCTAAGGAAATAGGGAATTCAGCTTAGTTAAGCCTTAACCATAAGTAAAGAAATATTGAATATGAGAAAATGATAACAATTTAATGATGTAATAACAAGAAAATAAAGTAAGAGAAAAATATAAGCTAATATGGTAAGCCCCATGTATGAATTTTCCAGTTTATATTGGCCGTTGGGACCATCTCCACAAATCTGTTTATGGGTATTCCTTCTTAAATCTCCCCAGCAAACCTTATCTTTGAAAGAGAAAGTCTATTAGATCCATCAATAACCACAATGAAAAATGGGGATTGGTCAATGCTAGAGGCTGAATCTGTATATCTCCCCTAAATCCATATAATGAAATACAATGCCCAGTGTGATGACAAGTGGAAGTGAGCTCCTCACCAGGCACCAAACAGGCCAGTGACTTGATCTGGATGCTCCAACCTTCAGAATTGTGAAGGAATAAATTTCCGTTGTTTTTTAAGCCATTCACTGTGTGATAGTCTGTTATAGCAGCCTAAACAAGCTAGGGAAACCATTAAAATGTTTGAAAGAGAATGATTTGCCTAGTTCTCCACTGAGAAAATATTAAAACAGTCCTAGTTCAAAACCGTTAAAATATATTCATGATCCCTATAGAGGAATGTTTAGCTAATGTTAGATTCGATACCAACAGCAAGATGTGTAGGATCTCAAAAAGTTGTTTTAATATATGTATTTGACAAAGTAGATGTAGATACAGTATTGGGAATAAGGGGCACCTGCCTAAGATATGTGAAAGGATCCCAGAAAAAAAAAAAAAAAAAGTACTGTAGCTGTTAGTAAATTGTGTTAGTGGTATATCTGGTGGATGGATTTCCTGTGTGATGGCTACCGAAACACCAGATACTAGAAGCCATTTGATTGCAAATCTTCATTTTATACCCATAAAATAGGAATCAATTAAGACAAAATCTCTATTTCCTACCTATAGGGGGTTGAGGGTGGGAGTTAAGGATTGGAGAAATCACGTGTGGGTACTATCACTCTGTGAAGTTTGTATTAGGATTAAAGATGCAACTACTCAGTATAGCCATTCTTATAAAAAAATTACCATAGTGTTGAATTTAAAAAGTAAGGAGCCATTAATTAGAAGAACTTCCCTTTTTTTCCAGAGAAAGTTTAAGGTTGAGAAATACGTGGTGTGAATTTATTCAATCCAGGTTTATTAAACATGCTAGTATTTCCTTGGCATTGTGGTAGACACAGAATGTACAAAAAGTACTTAACCTCACAGAGGAAAAAATAAATATGAAATGCAATGATGCGGGATACCAAGTGCTACGATTGTGATTTATCTAAATTCAAAGGGAGATGAACATAATTGTTGCTAATAATGTAGCTGAGGAATAAAATAGTTTTATGGAAATGGTAGCACTGGGAAAAGGACTGACATTCTCTAAACAGAAAAAAGAAAAATGAAAGGCATTAAAAGTAGAAAGGCAAAGCATATAAGAATTCTAGAAAATGTTCAATGTCTTTGGAAGTAGGATGTAAATAAGATGGGAGAACTGTCAAGATAGACTCTGTAGGAATCAGAAATTGGAAGTTCTTAAACATCAAGCTGTAGTCCTACTGTTTATTAGTCATGAGCCTTTGGAAAGTTTAAATGTTTGGAATAATATGCTTAATGTTTTAAGGAATAAATCTGAATGTGTAGTGTGGACGTGTGGCAGAGTCAAGGATAGGGTGTAGCTAACCTGAAAAATAAAAGTGGAGAGACTGCTTTTGGATATGAAGGAAAAAAGAGAGAGGGATCAAGAATAGTTTCTTAGTGAATTGGTGGATGATGATAATGGTCATGGGATGGAGATGTCATGAAAGCTAGATATGACAGAAATGGTTCTGAGGGTCTCACATGTGTGTTTGCTGGGTAAGATTTGAGTATAATAAGTTTGATTTTATGGAACAAGTTGACATGGCAAAGTATATTAAATATTCAGATACAATGTTAAATTGAGAGTAACTCATATATCTGGCCATCAAGAGCAAGCTCTGGACAGAAAAAAATGAATGAAATTGTTTCATTGACTTATTGAGTCATTTCAGTAAATAACTTGGCTTTTAAAAAGTCTGAAGAGGTTAAACTCAAACCAACTAAATGACAACGAAATTTATCTTGCATAACAAGAAGCCAGAGAGTAAAGATACTACAAATCGGGCACATTAGGACTTTAATTCTATTTTGCTGTAATTCTTCTGGCTCAGTTTTCCTGAAAGAGGTGGTTTTGTACTCAGCCGGCTTCCTTCTCTTTCACATATAGCCATTGGCTACACCAGATGAATGTTCTTCTTTCTTCGTATCTGGGATAAAAAGGCTGAAGAAAGGAGAGAAATCTCATCCCAACACTCAGAAACAAGTTCAATTTATCTTAATGAGCCATCACATTTATATGACTACTCATCAACTCTAAGGGTGGGCAGCAGTTTGCTGTGTGTGGATTGCCTTTGTCATGAAATAACTATGCAGCTGGAGATGGTATTAGCTTGGCCTATGTTAAGTAGAAGAGAACAGGTAAGATTCTGTTAGGAATGAAAGAGTAAAATTATTTGGCAGGTAACTAATAATACTTACTGAAGGCATGGAGATTCAAACTTAGTTGAAAGAAATTTGGTAGTACCAATATAAAGAATGTGCAAGAATGAATTCCTCAGGAAATAATGAGAAGAAAAATTCAGAAATGTGTGTGTGTCCTGGAAATGGGGAGGGGAGGGAGAATTAGAGAGGTATTCTGTAACCTCATGGAGAATTATTTGATGAAAAAGATGTGATGCAAAAATTTTGGAAACATTTATTATGAAGCTTGTATCACAACTATTCAGTATTTCAAAATACTACTTACTTATATTTACCTTTTTTAATCAAAGAATTTTTCCACATTCAAACAAACCAAGGAAACATAGATCAATGGAACTCTCAGTTTTCAATTTTCACCAAAAATTCATTGCTTTCAAAACATAGCTGATCATTGAAATGGTGGAGAGTGTTTATTTAAATATTCATCCTCTGGAGATTATATTCAGAAGCTCTGGGTAGAACTTAGGAACCGAAGAGCTAGTTGTTAGGCACCTTAAAGCTTTCAACAGATTAATCAGATTTATTTATTTATTTATTTATTTATTTATTTATTTATTTTTATTAAATCATGGCTGTGTACATCAGTGCAATCATGGGGTACAATGTGCTGGTTTTATATACAATTTGAAATATTTTCATCAAACTGGTTAACATGGCCTTCACGGCATTTTCTTAGTTATTGTGTTAAGACATTTATATTCTACATTTAGTAAATTTTGTATGTACCCTTGTAAAATGCACCGTAGGTGTGGTCCCACTGATTACCCTCCCTCCACCCATCCTTCCTCTCCCCTCCCCTCCTTCTCCTCTTTCCCCATATTCTTGGGCTATCATTGGGTTATAGCTTTCATATGAAATCTATAAATTAGCTTCATAGTAGGGCTGAGTACATTGGATACTTTTTCTTCCATTCTTGAGATACTTTGCTAAGAAGAATATGTTCTAGCTCCATCCATGTAAACATGAAAGAGGTATTTGAAAATAGTGTTAACATCATGGCAACTTAATCACCTAGTAGTGATCTATAAATATTTTTTGATAAAATGAAGAGTGAGAATATAAACATAATAGAGTAATATTTTGGAGTATTTCCCAGCGTGTAGCATTTAGACTCTCAATTCAATGTGTTACTCATTTAAAAAAATAAAGGGGTCCTCAAAATTTTGAGCACCCTTTAAAAACTTATTGAAAATAAACAAAATGCTTTTATAATTGGCATTTTTAAATTCTTTGAACAATACTAAGATCCAGTTTCACCTGGAATTCTGTTTGGATTTTGTCAACCAACATAGATAGAATGGAGGCGGAAAGCACATGGGGATGGTAAACTAAAATTAAAAAAAAGAAAAGTAGAAATGCAAAAGACATGGTTACTCAATGAGAGCAGAGTGAAAAGATTAGGGCTCTACTGTCTAAAATAGAGCAATGTAGAAATGTATTAAGAACATATAAAATACAATAATTAAGAGATAGGATCATGAAACATGAAAGAGGCTAATTTAAGACCCCAAATGGAAGTAGTATACTAGGAAAGTTTGTACATAATAACCTGAATAATACCTGTGAATTATACAAAAGGTATTAAATTTAAGAAAACCATTTACTCAGGGGAATGGTGTATCCTGAAGAATTACAGGAAGAAATATTTAGACACATTTGAGGGTGCATGAACTATAGCAGTGTCCCCAATGTTTTTGGCACCAGGAACTGATTTCATGGAAGACAATTTTTCTATAGATGGGGGAAGGAGATGAGAGGATGGCTTAGGGATGAAACAAGCACAGTACATTTTCTGCACTTTATTTCCATTATTATTACATTGTAATATATTATGAAATAATTGTACAACTTACCCTAATGCAGAATCAGTGAGAACTTGGAGAGTTCCTCCAACGAGGTAGTCCCCTCTCGGATGATGGAAGATCATGACAGATGAAGTTTCCCTCTCTTGCTGTGTGGCCCTGTTCCTAGAAGGTCACAGACTAGTACTGGTCTGCACCTGCCTCTCAGGGACCACGGAACTAAAGGCTGAATTACACTTTTAATCTGGAGGAATTTTAGGATATATACACATATATGTCAGTCTATATGCAACATTATGATTTTGTATATTTCAAAACAGAAGTCATTTCTCTAAAAGTTAACTTTCTTCAGGCTATTATTTCATTTCACTGTATCCAATTTATTGTCTACATTCACTGTCATTATTACTCTCCTTTTATTATCTCAATTTTTAAAGTAAAGATTTAATTTGAGCATAACATACATTCGGAACACATGAGTATTCTGTTCAATGCATTTCCATAGGATGACATGCAGGTGTAACCATGACCCAGATTAAGAAAATCAAGTCAAGAAGCCTTATCTCCACTTACAAGTCACTCTTGTACTATCTCAGTTGCAACCCACCATTTCTTTTCTTAGGCAAGTTCTTATACTACTGAAAAGCTTTCCTGTTTTAAACATCGTACGCATGTAATGTTTCAGCAATTTATTTTATTTTATTTAGATGTTAGAAGTGTGTAATAAGATTTCATTTTGTTTGTTTTGGGGGGTTACTTTTGGAATTTTTTTTTTTTTTTGGTGACTACAGTGTGATATGAGATAATATCTCATGGATATGTCCATATAACTAATGAGGTAGTTTGTGTCTCCATGTAACTAATGAGTTATTGCAACTTTTCTTAATTTTATTGACCATTTAAATTTTTTTGTTTATTTGTTTGAGACAGAGTCTCACTACATTGCCATTGGTAGAGTGCCATGGCATCAAGCTCACAGCAACCTTACACTCTTGGGCTTAAGCAATTCTCTTGCCTCAGCCCCCTGAGCAGCTGGGACTACAGGTGCCCGCCACAATAACCAACTATTTTTTTTGTTGCTGTTGTCATTGTTGTTTAGCAGGTCCAGGCTGGGCTAGAACCCGCCAGCCTTGGTGTATGTGACCGGCACCCTACTCGCTGAGCTATGGGCACCGAGTCCCATTTAGATATTTTTTTTTTATGAAGTACTCAGTGGCTTTATGTTTTTTACTCATTTGTAATTGCATCTCTCTTTTTATTTTATTATAGTCATTTCTATATATTCTGGATGCAAATCTTTGTTAAATTACATGATTGTAAATACCTTCTCTAATTTGTGACTTGTTTTGTATTCTCCTTATAACATCATTGAATAAGTTGGGGTCTTATGTTTAATTCGGGCCATTTAACAAATATTTAGAGTTCCCTTCATAAAATGTAATACTCAGTGATCATAGAGATATTTTCCTATGTTGTTTTTTAGAACTTTCACTGTTTCAACTGTCATAAGTCAATCTATAACCCACCTGGAATTAATGTTTTTGTGGATTATGGAAGGAGAGGCTAAAATTTTTCTTGTGGCTATTTACCTCAATTTCATTTATTGAAATTACTATTCTTCCCTCACTGTTCTGTGGCACCAACTTTATAAGAAATCCAGGGTGCACATGGTCTGCATGTGTCTGCTTCTGAATCTCCATTCTAATAATGGCTCTATTTGTATAGTCTTGTGGCATTAGTGAAGTACTGTAATCATAAACATCTTAAGAAATCTTCATATCCGACAGTAAAAGTTGTCTAATTTTGTTCCCTATTTTTACAATATCTGCATGAATGTGAATCTTGTCTCATTCTATTTGCATATAAAGTTTTGATTCAACTTGACAATTTTGTAAAAAATCTAATATTGCATTTAAGATATTAACTTATACGTCTCTACCACGTTGAGGGGAATTGATAACTTGATCCAACTGAGTCTTCAATGCATGAACATGAACTATAGACCTTCTTAAACCTTTGTCAATAATGTTATACAGTTTTCTGCGTAGAGATTGTGTACAACTTATATTATATTCCCATCTGTGGACTATATATTTTCTATATTTTTACTTTACATACATTTTATTCCCTAATTTCTGTTCGCTGGTATATGGAAGTACAAAATATTTTGGATAGTTCATTGTACTTGATGACATTGTTAAATTGACAATATTTGTAAATTCTTTTGGAGTTTCTGTGTACTGGACATTTCCTCCAATAACCATAGCCACATTTTTTTTTCCCTTTGTGAGGATTGTATTTTGCTTTTTTGCCTTAGTTCTCTACCGTGTTTTCAACACAATCTTAATGTGCCTCCTCATCTCATTCTTCCTCTTCATAGAACTTTTTTTTCTTACTTATTTTATTGATGGGGATTCGTTGTGGGGACACAAAACCAGGTTACATTGATTGCATTTATTAGATAAGAATCCTCTTATAATTGTGTCCCACCCCCAAAAGGTAAGAACTATTAAAATTTTAACCTTAACCATGAATTTTTCAGTGTTTGAGTTTTGAAGATATTTATAAGCAAATTAAAGAATTTTTTTAATTTTCTAAGAATTTTTGCCAAAAAATGACTGTTAAACATCACTTAATGTATTTTCTACAGTCAGCTAGTGACTTTTCTCCACTTTTTGGCATTTTGGTAAAATTTATTTTAAGTTGACTTTCATCCAAAAGCAGATAGCTATTTCTTATGTTGTTTTATTTATTAGAACATTTATTTTTCTAATATTTAACATTTTTCAAAATTTATTGTCATGAGTTAAATTAGACTGCAATTTTATTTTATTTTAATTTTCTCGTCATAATTTGGTATTACAATTTTTGGTTTTTATAGAGAAAATTTTAAAGGTTTCCAGTTTTTCTATTGTGTGGAGTATTTTATTTTAGATTACTGTTATTTCTTCTTTATACCTCTTACGGTTCAATGTCATCTGTGATGGAGCTGATTTAAGGCCTGGTTTTATGAAGTCTGACACTTTTGCTCATAGTGTGTAACCTTCGGGGATCACCACCTGCAAGTTATGAGTTTACCATCCTTTATTCCCTCTGAGCAAGCCCTCAACTTCAATTTGTGTCCTCCCAGTTGGTGAAAAATGCACGTATCTTTTACTTTTTGGATTCTGTGCTGCACTTTGTGAATTGGTGGATGTTTCAGGAGGAAAAGAAACTTTAAATGTCAGGCTCACCCTCTGTACTTCTTGTCCGTAAGGACTAGTACTTGGCTGACCACAGCTCTCTGATGCCATCTAGTCGTGATTTTAACCTCACATTTGATCTACCTTTCCAGATGTCATCTTCAGAAGAGCTGAACTAAAATAAGCCAATCAGAATTTGTTATCTTCATTTTTTTTTTTTGAGCCACTCTAGTGAGGTTTTCATTTCTGCCACTCAAA
>CAUYRH010042046.1:0-49841 GCA_963574655.1 Perodicticus potto | reverse complement strand
TACCTCTTTCATGTTTACATGGATGGAGCTGGAACATATTCTTCTTAGCAAAGTATCTCAAGAATGGAAGAAAAAGTATCCAATGTACTCAGTCCTACTATGAAGCTAATTTAAAGGTTTCATATGAAGGCTATAACCCATCTATAGCATATGAATATGGAAAGGGAGGGGAGGGGGGAGGTTGGGGTGGAGGGAGGGTAATTGGTGGGGCCACACCTATAGTGCATCTTAGAAGGGTACAGGTGAAACTTACTAAATGCAGAATACAAATGTCTTCATACAATAACTAAGAAAATGCCATGAAGGGTATGTTAAACAGCTTGATGAAAACATTTCAGATTGTATTCGAAGCCAGCACATTGTACCACTTGATTGCACTAATGTACACAGCTAAGATTTAATAAAAAAAAAATAAATCTATAAAATATATAAAGCAAAAGCTGATAGAAGTGTTTCTATAGTTATAAAAATCTTACAAATATAATGAGACTTCGACACTGCTTTCCCCCTAATTGACAGATCAGCTAGACTGAAGAGCAATAAGAGCATACAAGTCCACAATGTCATCAACCAAGAGAACCTATTTAATATCTGTAGATATCATGTTTAATATCATAACACTGCCAACAGCAGAATTTACATTTTTTTGAGTGCCCATGAAATATACACCAAGATAAACCATATCTTGAACCCTAAAACAAAACCTGAATAAGTTTATAAAAAGTGAAATCATGCAGAGTTTGACATCTGACCACAATGGAATCAAACTGGAAATGAATAACAGAAACTTTCTCAACACTTACAGACTGAAAACCACACTTAAATCATCTCTAAGTCAAAGAGAAATTCTCAAGGGAGATTAAAATATTTAGTATGGGTGGAAATGAAGGTACAACATACTAAAGTTTGTTGGACACAACTAAAGCAATGCAGAGAAGGAAATTTATAGCACTAAATGTATGACGTCAGACAATTAAGTTCACAAACCCATCCCAGAAAAAGTGCTACAGGTCTCATCTCTGAATATTACAATGGTCACCATTGAAGTACCCACCTTGGGAAGTTATGCACTGCCACCAGAGCCCAGTCTACCCTTCAAAGCACTTTTTTCTAGGATGAGTTTGTGAAGTTAGTGTCTTGCCTCGTATGATAATAGTTCTGATGGCCATTCCAGAAAAAAGTTCCCAAAGGCAAGAAAAATAAAGGAATAATAGAATAAGAGCAGAAATCAACAATACTAAAACAATGGAGAAAATAAATAAATCAAAGAACTGTGCCTCTGAAAAAATAAAAAATATTGATAATCCTTTAACTAAACTAACAAAAAGGGGAAAGCACAAATTATAACTATTAGAAATGAACTAGGAGATGTCAGTTCAGATCCTACAGACATAAAAAGGATGATACGAGCATACTATGAACAACTCTATCCATATAAACTTAAAAATTTAGATGAAATGGATGAATTCCTCAAAAAACATAAATTATAATGAATTACCCAAATATAATAGATACTTTGAATAAGCCTATAACTTATTAACTTTTAATAAGTTAAGAAACTTATACTTTTAAAACTCCCCAATCCAAATCCAGGCGTAGTTGATTTCACTGGAGATTTGATAACAAATGGTTAACAAAAAGTTCACATTAATTCTACACCATCTCTTATAGAAAGTAGTTGAAGAAGAAAAGTGTTTCAAACTCATTTTATAAAGCTAGTATTACTCTGATTCCAAAACCAGATATAATACAAAAAGATACTACCCATCAACATCCTCATGAATATTGATATAAATATCCTTAAATGTATTTTAGTAAATAGAATTCAGCAATATTTTAAAAGAATTCTATACCAAGATCAAGTATCATTTACTCACAAACAAAATGATTGTCTATGCGGAAAATCCTTAAGAATTGACCAAACATACAAACAAAAAACAAAAAACAAAAACACCTTCTGAAACTAACAAGCAAGGATTCAGTGTATAAGTTTAATACACAAAAGTTAATTGTGTTTTTGTATGCCAGCAATGAACAACTGGTATTTAAAAGTTTTGCAAACGTACCATTTATAAGAACATCCAAAAGAACCAAATACTTGGACATAAATCTAAAATAAAAATGTGTAGAATCTATGTTAGGAAAACTACAAAATACTGATGAAAGAAATCACACAGGATCTAAGTAAACAGAGAGATATCCTGTATTTACATATCAGAAGACACAATATTATTAAAATGCTGTCCTCCCAATTTTATCTATACATTCAAAGCAATCTCCATCGAAACCCCGAGTTATTCTGTGGATATTGACAAACTTGTTTCTAAATTGGAACATGGAAAGGCAAAGGAACTAAATAGCTAACAAAAATTTTTAAGAAGAGCATAACGGGAAGAATCAGTCTACCTAACCTGAGGCATTACCAAATAGCTCTAGTATTCAAAATTGTGTGGGACTGGCAGAGAAGTAGGCTCATATATCAGAGGAACAGAATAAAAGATGCAACAATAGATGCATGCAAATACTTTGTGACAAAGTGCACAGGCCATTCAATAGAGGAAACTTACCCTTTTCAACAAATGGTGCTAGAGAAATTATATATCCACAGGCAAACATTAAGAACCTTGATCTAAGTCTCAGACCTTATATAGAAATTAACTCAAAATGCCTGGCAGATTTAAATTGTAAATTATAAAATTTTTAGAAAAGTCTGAGAGAACTTTTGGGAATGTAGGACCAAAGAGTTCTTACACTTGATCCCAAAAGCATCACCCTGCAAAGCAAAAACTTAAGGATAAGACTTCATTAAAACTAAGATCTTTCTGTGAAAGATTCTGTTAAGAAGAAAAGATAAGTGAGAGACTAGAAAAAAAATTTTCAAACCACATATGCAATGAAAGAATTGCACCCAGAATTTATTTAAAAAGAATAAAACAAAAACACCCTTAAATCACAACACTCAAACACAAACAACCCAGTTAGAAAATGGCGGAACCTAATGTGCACAATGCAAGGCTATATTTCAAAATAAGTAAGAGTAAATTTTAAATGTCTTATCACAAAAAACAAGAGAGGTGACAGGGATATGTAAATTGGTTTGATTTAAGCATTCCACATTATATATCAAATCATCACATTGTACCCCATAAATGTATACACTTATGATTTTAATTAAAAATTAAATAAAAAAACAAAAAAAAATAGAAAATGGCCAAAAGGCAGGAGGATGTATTTAAGAAGATGATACTTGGATGGCAAATAAACACATGAAAAGATGACCAATCTCAGTAGCCATTAAGAAAATGCAAATTAAAACCATAATATCATGGTATCTATCAAAATGGCTTTAACAAATAGTAAAGACAGAAAATACTAGCAAGGATGCAGAGAAACTATCCTAGATTACTCAACGTGCTGGTGATGGGAAAGTAAAATGCTACAGTCCCTCTGGAAAACAGTTCAGCAGGTTTGTTTGTTTTTTGTTTTTTGTTGTTGAGACAGAGTCGAACTCTGGGTAGAGTGCCATAATATCAGCTTAGCTCACAGTGATGTTAAAGTCCTGAATTCAAGCCATCCTGCTGCTTCACGCTCCTGAGTAGCTGGGACTACAGGTGCTCACCACAATGTTGCCCTAATTTTTCTATTTTTATTAGTTACAGACTCACTCTTGCTCAGGCTGGTCTCAAACTCCTGAGCTCAAGCAATCTTCCTGCTTTGGCCTTCCGGAATGTTAGGATACAGGCATGAACCACCACATCCGGCCTAGTTTGGCAGTTTCTGTAAAAATGAAACATACAACTACCATACTGTTCAGCAGCTGCACTGTGGGTCATTTTCCCCAGAAATGTGAAAAGTTATGTTTATGGATTTTGCTATGGATTGAATTGTGTAGCTTCCTAACCCTTCCAAAGTGAATGCATCTGGATGCATCTAACGATGGTGTTTGAGGAAGTAAAGTTAAATGAGGTCACCAGGATGGGACTTGTGCACACAACAAGAGCTCCAATCAGAACTGAACCCTGATGCCACCCTAATCTCAGCCTTTCAGAATTCAGAACTGTGAGAAAATAAATTCCTGTTGCTTAAGCCACCCAGTCTATGGTATTGATAATGTCATAGCAGCTGGAGCTGACCACAATACAGATGATATACCAGATCTTTTTGTAAAAGCCCCAAACTGTAAAAAACCATAATGTCTTTCAATGGGTGAGTGGTTAATAAACTGTAGTACATTCATACTATAGAAAAATACTAAGCAATAAAAAACATATTATACAAAGTATTGATACAAGCAACAACCTAGCTGTATCTCCAGAGATCCATGGTGAGAGAAATGCTTTGTATTTTGAATGCATCACTGTCAATATCCTATTGTGATATCGTGCTGTAATTTTGTAAGATGTTACCATTAGGGAGAAGTGAGTAATTGGTACATGGATCTTTCTTTATTATTTCTCACAGCTGTAAGTGAAGTAACAATTATCTCAAAGTGGTTTAATTTTAAAATTCTATAAAACTTAGCCAAAACACTGAAAAAAGAAATACACTTGTTTCTGGAAGGACTGATTCAATATTGTAGTAATATCTACTTTTCCAAATTGATAGGTTTAAAATCCTTACAACTTCATTTGAATGAAATTTCATTTTTGTACTTTTATTTTTATTGTTGGGGAATCGTTGACAGTACAAAGAACGAGGTTACATCAATTGCATTTGTTAGGTAAAGTTCCTCTTATAATTGTGTCCTTCCACCAAGAGTTATGTCACACACCGTGACCCCCCAACCCCCTCCTCCCTCTCTCTCCACTCTCCCCTTTCCTCACCTCCCACCATGTACTAGCATCAATTGTCCTCGTATCAGAATTGAGTACATTGCATTCTTGCTTCTCCATTCTTTTTTTTTTTTGAGACAGAGCCTCAAGCTGTCACCCTGGATAGAGTGCAGTGGCATCACAACTCACAGCAACCTCCAATTCCTGGGCTCAAACGAGTCTCTTGCCTCTGCCTCCCATGTAGCTGGGACTACAGGTGCCCGCCAGAATGCCGCCCATTTTTTGGTTGCAGCCGTCATTGTTGTTTGGCCAGTCCGGGCTGGATTCGAACCTGCCAGCTCAGGTGTACATGGCTGGTGCCTTAGCCCGTTGAGCCCCAGGTGCTAAGCCAATTGCTTCTCCATTCTTGTGATGCTTTACTAAGAAGAATGTGTTTCAGCTCCATACAGGTTAATTCAAAAAACACTCAACTGTTAAAGCACCAGCCCATGCCCTGAGTGTGGCAGGTTCAAACTCAACCTGAGCCTGCTAAACAAAACAAACTTCATTTTTGTAGTTGATAGATAAAGTGATTATAAAGTTGGCTGCATAAGAAAATAGGTAAAAATATTTTTAGAAGTATAGTCATAGGACACAAGTTGAACTATCTGATGGTATAAGTTGTATAAACCTACAATTAAAATAATACATAGAGAGAGGTGGAACATGATGGTGGACCGGAAGTACCCTTAGCTCAACTCTCCTGGAACAACAGGTGCGAGTAAGTAGGCTAGATCATTCCTGGCGTGGAATAATGGTGTGGAGTGGCAGTTCAGGGTATAAAGTGAGGTGGCAGATTGCTGGATTTGGAGTGTAATCCAGAGCTGCAGAGACTGCCAGGAAAGGTTCTGCCCTGGGCCGCAACAGCTGCCGGGGACAGTGGTGACAACCAGCCCCACCAGGGAGGATTGTAGTTCCCAATTTATGGGGAAACTAGATATCATGTGGAAAGATTGGTTAAGTGTGGACTCCCATGTGGAATTAGGCAAGCAGAGTGGGGTGCCGTCTGGTGTGGCACCACCACAGTTAGGCGGTTAGGCGGTGGGAGAGAAACTCAGAGGGGAATGATCCCAGATAGGAAGAGGCCATTGTTTTAGAATTTGGGAGATGACAGTCGCCACAGGTACCTTTCCATGTGGACCAGGCTCAGCAATTTGAGTCTCACCCGCAGACAATCATCCTACACTCAGAACTGGCCCAGGATATCCCACACTTCACTGGAACTGTTGCAGGGAGAATTTGAGAAACCTGCCTATGAACATCTTTTGAGTTTAGTGGAATCAGCAGTTCAGCACAGTCTTGGTGCCAAGTGGATAATCAGGCAACACCAAGAACAATTTAAGCCAGGAGAAAGGTATAAGCCACTCACAGCGCTACCTGGTGTCCAGGTGTCCAAAAAGTATATTAGTATATTGCAGCATAAATATATTCCTACTAAAGTTGATCCCTATGGCATATGTATAGTTATATATTTATATATATTATATATATATGTGTATATATATATATGATTTTGTTGCCTTTTTTCCTCTCTTTGCTTGTTCTTTTTGCTTTTTTCCATTTTCCTTTCTTGTAGGAGTTATTATTATATTTTTTTCTTTTTTTTCTTTTGACAGTCTCACTAGGTTGTCCTTGGTGGAGTGCTGTGGCCTCACAGCTCATGGCAAACTCTAACTCTCTTGGGCTGAGCAGTTCTCTTCCCTCAGCCTCTCAGGTGGCTGGAGCTGCAGGTGTCTGCCACAGTACCCAGCTGTTTTTTGGTTGTGGTTGTCATTGTTGTTTGACAGGCCCTGGGCCAGGTTGGAGCCCGCCAACTCTAGTGTGTGTGGCTGGTGCCCTGGCTGCTGGGCTATGGGCTCTGAGCCCTCCTCTTTCTCTTTGATGAGATTGCTTATATCAGGCTATTAGAGTTGTTTTCTGTTTTTGTTTTGGTTTTCAATTGTTCGTATGTCTGTTTGTGTGTTTGTGTGTCTGGTTGTTTTTTTGTTCATGTATTTGTTCGTTTTGTTTCAATGTGCCTTGTGTTCTGCTAAAACCTCGGGTTGCCTATTTTCTCTAACTCCAATTTTTAAATTCAACAAGAGCAAAGGGGAGTGGGGGATGATAGCCAACTAAAGCTAGCTTTTAACAGAAACTCCCATATAGAAGGAGAGATAATGGCCAGAAGGAACCCAACAAAGCTGAAGGGTGGGAGCTGAGCTGAGTGAAGAGATTGATAATTGCATATCTTCTCTGCTGAGGCAAGCTACAACTCCAAGGAAACAAATTTCAGGTATAGAACCCACCCCAAAGATGATGTGTGTCTATCCCCTCCCCCAAGAGAGTTACTTACTTGCTTGTGGTGAGATCTCTACCAGTGAGCAGTGAACTGAGGTCCTCTTCTCTCACCCCACAGGAGCGAGTTGCTGGAAGCTGGGACTCCTCCAGAGAATCCCTGCTGTGAGCCTGTGCATTCTGTTGTCTGGCATGAAGGTTGAGCAAATATTTTCCCTGCCACTTTGAACTCCCAATCCCCTCTTGTCCCTGGCCTGGAAGTCTAGAAGCCCAACCCCTGCAGAGACCAGAACTTTCCCAGTTCTTTGTTAAGACTGAGCATTGCATGGTCTGCGGTAGGGCAGCTACACTGTACTTGTGAATCTGGTAATAGTGCAGAAAGGCAAGGGGAGAAGGTGGCTGGCTTGGCTCTGTGAAAGAACAACTCAGCATCAGGCAGAGGCTTCGTTCCCCATATGACAGGTGGAGGTTCAGGAACCGCTGAGGCATGGGAATCTGAGTGGAGACACCTCCCACCTAGCAGCAGCATTAATAGAGCAATCCTACCTGGGTCAAATTTCAGAGAGACACCTCCCCAATTCTGAGGACTGCTGGAGGGAGCTAGACCTCGCATTGCAGGGATACCAGAGGAACAGAGCAGCTGGGGCAGAGGCACAGTCTCTGAGGGTGAAAAACATTTACTGCTTTGTTAACCTCTGGTTTGGAATGAGCTCAGGTGGATCACTCCCCATTGAGCACCCAAGATAATCAGACTTCAACTTTCCCAGCTGGCTGGTGACAGAGTATGGTCACTTGGCTGATGGAGCATTGACTTCCCTCTGATTCTAGCAGGCCAAAATCCCTGGTGCATTTGCTCATTAGAGGGAACTGGGCCACAGCCCCATGGGGTTACCAGTACCTCGGTGTGATGGAGGTGCAAGGTGGGGAAGGAGGCACCAGCTCCCCTGGACTATTTTGCTGGGTGGGCCTTTCTGACTCCACAGAGCACTGAATTGAGTTACACTTGAGCTGCCAGTGGACCCCTGCTGGAAAGATGCTGAAGACCTTTTGAACTCTCCCACCTGATCAATGTTGTGTTGACTGGGACAATTGGTTTGGAACTCTTGACCTGGGCCAATCACCTGGGAACCCACCAAGGTCAGACCCTAGTTCTGTTGTTCTGGGAGTGTGGGATTCTCCACCTTCCAGCTGTCACCTGAGGGAGGGCGGGTGTCTTAGTTGCTTATAAATCTCCACAGCTGAGATTTCAGCCCAAAGCCACTGATTCACTAGGATTGAACATAGAATAGCTGAAACCAGGTCAGAGCCATGTAGCCTCACCACACCAAGCAGGTCCCCAGAGTTTCTGGCTGTAGTACTGAATGGGACCTTTGTAAAGCTCTAAGGGAAAAGTTACAATCACCAGTCCCAGTTCGTTGGTAAAGGGCTTGGTAAACTCCAGGAGCCCTTAGTTCAATTTCACCTTGCCAGCTTCTCTAGCCAAATGGTGAAAAATAATCATGATATGGAATCAGTGGAAAAATTCTGGCAACATGAATAATCAGAGTAGATGAACTCCCCCATGGAAAGACAAAGGAGATACAACAGAAGATCCCAATCATATTGTACACAGCTATGATTCAATTAAAAAAAAAATGGATGAGATGTCAGAAATCGAATTCAGAATTTGGATTGCAAATAAGATTAACAGAATAGAGGTAAGATGGAATTAAAAATTCAAGGAGCAATTCAAAAGTTCTCTCAAGAATTCAATGAATTCAAAGAAAAAAAATCACCAAAGATTCTGACACATTGAAGAAAGAAGTTGCAACCCTCAAAGATCTGAGAAATACAGTAGAATCCCTCAGTAACAGAATGGAGCAGGCAGAAGAAAGGATCTCTGACATTGAAGACAAAGCTTTTGAACACTCCTAAATGCTAAAAGAGGAAGAAAAGTGGAGAGCAAAAACAAATCATTCACCTTATAGAAATCCTGAAGGGGAAGAGGATGGTCCAAAAGACACAGATACTCTACTGCAAGAGATAATTGAGGAGAACTTCCCAAGCATGGCAAAAGTTGCTGAAATTCAGATAGCAATTTCAGAACCCCAGCATGACTCAACCAAACAAAGCATCTTCTAGACACATTGTAATTAACTTCACCAAAGTTAATATGAAGGAGAAAATCCTGCAAGCAGCCAGATGTAAGAAAATCATAACCTACAAGGGGAAGGATATTAGAACAACTGAAGATCTCTCTGTTGAAATTTTTCAAGCCAGAAGAGGATGGTTATCGACTTTCAATCTCCTAAAACACAACAACTTTCAGCCCAGGATCCTGTATCCAGCTAAATTGAACTTCATTTATGATGGAGAAGTTAAATACATTAATGACATATACAAGTTGAAGAAATTTGCCATAACCAAATCAGCTCTTCAGAATATCCTCAGACCCATCCTGCATAATGACCAGCACAATGCTCTACCACCAAAGTAAACTCACTCTGAAATTCTTGACCAAAACCAAATTTCCACAGTGGTGAAAAGATTCAAAATGTCCACTGGACTTTTGAAAAATTTGACACCCAAAATGTTACTAGGCTTATCATTATTCTTAATTAATGTGAACAGCTTACACTGTCCTCTTAAGAGGCACAGGTTAGCTGAATGGATACAAAAACTCAGGCCAGATATATGCTGCATACAAGAATATCATCTTACTTTTAAGGATAAATATAGACTCAGGGTGAAGGGATGGACATCTGTAATCCAGGCAAATGGAAATCAGAAAAAAGCAGGGACGGCAATTTTATTTGCAGATATACTAGTCTTTAAACCAACAAAAGTAAGAAAAGACATGGATGGCCACTTCATATTTGTTAAGGGAAGCAGTCAACATGATGAGATGTCAATTATTAATATTTATGTGCCCAATCAGAATGTCCCTCAATTTATAAGGGAGACCCTAACAGACATGAGCAATTTAATATCTTCCAGCACCATAATAGTTGGAGATTTTAACACCCCTTTGGCAGTGTTGGATAGATCCTCCAATAAAAAATGAAGCAAAGAAATTTTGGACTTAAACTTCACCATACAATAATTGAATTTTTTTTGACATGTTCAGAACATTTCTTCCTAACAAAACTGAGTACACATTCTTCTCATCAGCCCATGGAACATCCTCCAAAATTGATCACATCTTAGGTCACAAGGCTAACCTCAGCAAATTTAAAAGTATAGAAATTATTCCTTGTATTTTCTCAGATCATCACACAATAAAAGTTGAACCCAACAATAACAGGTATCTGCATACTCATATAAAGACATGGAAACTAAATAACCTTATGCTGAATGATAACTGGGTCATAGATGAGATTAAGAAGGAAATTACCAAAATTTTGGAACAAAACACTAATGAAGAAACAAATTATCAGAACCTGTAGGATACTGCACAGGCAGTCCTAAGAAGGAAATTTATAGTGTTGCAAGCCATCCTCAAGAGAATGGAAAAAGAGGAGTCAATAAGTTAATGGGATATCTTAAGCAACTGGAAAAGGAAGAATGTTCCAACCCCAAACCCAGCAGAAGAAAAGAAATAACTAAAATGAGAGCAGAATTACATGAAATAGAAAATAAAAGAATTATTTTAAAGATTAATGAATCAAAAAGCTGTTTTTTTGAAAAATTCAACAAAATTGATAAACCTTTGGCCAACCTAACCAAAAAATAGAAAATTAAAGTCCCCAATATCATCAATCAGAAATGACAAGGCAAAATAACAACAGACACCTCAGAAATTCAAAAAATCCTTAATAAATCCTAGAAAAAACTTTACTCTCAGAAATATGAAAATCTAAAAGAAATTGACCAATACTTGGAAGCACACCAACTTCCTAGACTTAATCAGAAAGAACTGGAAATGCTGAACAGACCTATATCAAGTACTGAAATAGAATCAACTATACAAAATCTCCCCCCCCAAAAAAGAATCCAGGACCAGACGGCTTCAGATCAGAATTCTACCAAACTTTTAAAGGGGAACTAGTACCTATATTACTTAACCTTTTCCAAAACATTGAAAAAGAAGGAACACTTCCCAACACATTCTAGAAGCAACTATCATCCTGATCCCCAAACTATATACCAATATCTTTAATGAACATAGATACAAAAATATTCAATAAGATCCTAGCAAACAGAATCCAGCAACACATCAACAAATTGTACACCATGACCAAGTAGGTTTTAGTCCATGTTTCAAGGTTGGTTAAATATATGGTAAATCTATAAATATAATACATCACATAAACATAAACTAAAAAACAAAGACCATATGATTCTCTCAATAGATGCAGAAAAAGCTTTTAACAATATCCAGCATCCTTTCATGATCAGAACACTTAAGAAAATAGGTATATAAAAAGGGACTTTTTTTTTCTTGCAGTTTTTGGCTGGGGCTGGGTTTGAACCCATTACCTCTGGCATATGGGGCGGGTACCCTACTCCTTTGAGCCACAGGCTCTGCCCAAAAGGGACTTTTCTTAAATGAATAGAGGCCATCTTACAGCAAACCCACAGCCCATATCATATTGAATGGAGTAAAATTGAAAACATTTCCACTCAGATTAAGAACCAGGCAAGGTTGTCCATTGTCTCACCTGGTTTTTAATGTTGTAATGGAAGTCGTAGCCATCGTGATCAGGCAACAGAAGGTGATCAAGTGTATACAAATAGAGTTAGAGGAGATCAAAATTTCACTCTTCACAGATGATATGATTGTATACCTGGAAAACCCCAAGGACTCAACCACAAAACTCTTAGAAGTGATCAAGGACTACAGTAGCATCTCAGGATGTAAAATCAGTACCTTTTATATATACCAATAATAGTCAAGCCAAAAAAGCAGTGAAGGACTATTCCCTTTACAGTTGTGCCAAAGAAGATGAAATATTTGGGAATTTACCTAACAAAAGATGTGAAAGATCTCTATAAAGAGAATTCTGAAACTCTGAGAAAAGAAATAGCTGAAGATGTTAACAAATGGAAAAACATATCATGCTCATGGGTAGGGAGAATCAACATTGTTAAAATGTCCATATTACCCAAATCAATTTGCAAATTTAATGCAATCTCTATCAAAGCACCACCATCATATTTTAAAGATATGGAAAAAATAATACTTTATTTTATATGGAACCAGAAAAACCTTGAATAGCCAAGACATTACTCAGAAATAAAAACAAAGCAGGAGGAATCACACTACAAGACCTCAGATTATACTGTAAATTGATAGTGATCAAAACTACATGGTACCGGCACAAAAACAGGGAGGTAAATGTATGGAACAGAATAGAGAACCAAGAGATGAATTCAACTATTTACTGTTATTTGATCTTCGATAAGCCAATTAAAAACATTCAGTGGGGAAAAGACTCCCTATTTAACAAATTGTGCTGGGTAAACTGGTTGGCCACCTGTAGAAGACTGAAAGTGGACCCACACCTTTCACCATTAACTAAGATAGATTCTCAGTATACAATACTATCTTGTATTAAGATTTAAACTTAATGCAATAAACTTAAAAATACTAGAAGAAAGTCCAGGGAAAACACTTGAAGAAATCAGTGTGGGTGAATATTTTATGAGGAAGACACCCCCGGGCAATTGAAGCAACACCAAAAATACACTACTGGGATCTGATCAAACTAAAAAGCTTCTGCACAGTCAAAGACACAGTAAGTAAAGCAAGAAGACAGCCCTCAGAATGGGAGAGGATATTTTCAGGTTATGGTTCTGACAAAGGTTTGATAACCAGAATCCACAGAGAACTCAAACTTATTAATAAGAAAAGAACAAGTAATCTTATTACATTGTGGGCAAGGGACTTGAACAGAAACTTCTCTGAAGAAGACAGGCACATGGCCTATAGACACACGATAAAATGCTCATCATCTTTAATTATCAGAGAAATGCAAATAAAAACTCAGTTTGAGATATCATCTAACTCCAGTAAGAGTGGCTCACATAACAAAATCCCAAAACAAAAGATGTTGGCATGGATGTGGAGAAAATGGAAGACTTCTGCACTGCTGGTGAGAGTGCAAGCTAATATATCCCTTTTGGAAAGAAGTATGGAGAATACTCAGGGATCTAAAAATAGACCTGCCATTTGATCCTACAATTCCTCTACTGGGTATAAATCCAAAAGACCAAAAATCACTTTATAACAAAGGGAATATTTGCACTAGATTGTTCATTGCAGCTCAATTCATAATAGCCAAGACATAGAAGAAGCCCAAGTGCCCATTGACCCATGAATGAGTTAATAAATTGTGGTATATGTATAACATGGAATCTTACACAGCCTTAAAAAAAGATGGAGACTTTACCTTTTCTACATTTATATGGATGGAGCTGGAACATATCCTATTTAGTAAAGTATCTCAAGAATGGAAGACAAAATATCCAGTGTACTCAGTACTATTATGAAAGCAATTTACAATCACTCACACTTTTGTAAGAAGAATAGATCACAACTATGGCCCAAGATGAAGGAGGGAGGAGGGGGCATAGGAGGGGAGGAGGAAGTCTTACAGAGAGAGGGTGAATGTTGAGATCACACCTATGGTGCATAATGGAAGGGTACATGTCAGATCTATTAGTATAGAGTATAAATGTCTTAACACAATAACTATGTAAACGAGATGAGGTATATATTAACAAGTGTGATGTAAACATTCCTAATTCTACATGAAATCAGCACATTGTACCCCATAAATGCATTAATGTATATATGATCTACGTGTTTATGATTTAATAAAAAAATAAAATAATACAGAATGCATATAAAAATCTGTGAATTATGCTTGAAATCCATGCATGTACCCATTTGTATGAATGTGTGCATGTGTGTGTGTGCATGTTTGCATATACTTTGAGTCTTTGTTGTTTAAAAGTTCTGTAAGACCAATTTTAAAGAATGGACTTTGGAAAAAGAATGAGGCACTGAATGTTAAAAACAAACATAATTGTTTTCTTTATTCTAAGTGGAGGGTGGCCTCAATAGCTAGACAAAAAGTCCTGCAGAAAGAGATATGAGATTGCTGACTATTATTTGGAGGCAATGAATTCACGGTTTTCAAGAAATGGTGCTTTGTAGGCAGTTCTCCATGGTGTGAGGCACATTCTTTGATTCAGTATGATAAGAGGTGCTAATGGCAGAAACAGGGCAATAACAGGCTCTAGGAAAGGAAGAATGGTATATACTAACAAGACAACTTTAACAGCAACTAAGAAAATTATATGGTACATTTGATATATGATATTCCTAATAAGAAGGGAGAAGGAATTTTTGATTCCCAGTGTTTTACTGATCATATTCCCAGATTTTTCTTCTCACCTCTCAATCTTGACCCTCTTGTATAAAAACTAAGGAGGAAGGAGCACAGGTTGCATGAAGTATTATTTGAAAATTCATTCTATTATAAGACAGAGAAAACCTTAGCCAGATCCAACATGTGATTTATTCCACATTGCAAGAAGATGAGGAGGACATCCCAAGGTGGAAACTGCGGCTCAGAAAATATACAGGGACCCCAATTTTTAATTTTCCTCCTCCGTCCTTTCCTATGTTAGTGTACCTCAAATTTATGCCTGCATTTTAGACAGGAAGAAAGAAATCTCACATGAAGCTCACACAGGATTTATACCAATGTTGGACAATTATTGCTATATGGTATCAGCTGAATTTGGCCTGTAACACAGAAACATTCTTTATTATGAAAACTTGCTTTTTCAAATGCACATTAATGAAAAAGAAATAGAAAATGATAAGAAAAAGAAAATATATATTTAAATTAAGACCTTATTAATATACATTTGGGCCCAGTACAAGTGTGCTAAGCAAAGATGATAGAGGAATTTTATACTTTTCTGTAATTACTGGAGGTTTATTCATGTAGTGTGCAAATGTACATTGGTGTCCTCTTTAATAATGTAGAACAGTGTAACTTCCCATGTGGCCATGATAATTTTACAAAAATACATTTTGCTTAAATGGCTTATCATTTCTTCTGAATGAAAGGCAAACATCTCCTCGTAGCTAGTTTTCAGGCACCTCTGCTTAATGACCCCAAGTTACTTTTAAAGATTTTTCTTATACTACTTCCCTGTGCACACTCTTTGCAATATCCCTGCTGTTTCAAGAGATTTTACATAGTTGCTCATGCTATTTCCTCCACCTCTGCCTGTCCGTTAAAGTCCATAGAAATCAAAACAGTGGTTAGTTGTGTTGAGAAATGACTAGAAAGAGGTATAAGATAATTTTCTGGGGTGACAGACATGTTCTATGTCTTGAAATGAGTATGGATTACTTGAGTGTATGCATTTTATCTCACTCAGTATATATATATATAAGATCTGTGCATATGTGCATTTCACATATCACAAGAAACTTATAGGTTGATTTTAAAAATGCACTAGTGTTTAATGTGCTTTTCCAAAGCCATCAGGTATTAAAGACAATCCTGATCATTCCCTTTCCCTCCCTAAGTGATGGAGACTGATTTTTCATCCTTTGAACTTTTTAACTATTTTTTTTAAAAAAGAATCCATGTACATGCATGCACATACATGCACACATATAATCATATCACATTCTGCATGTGTTATGATGTTATTTGTCTTAGCCACTTATTGTACTGTAAGTGCCTTTGCTTAGGGACTGACCCACTGGCTATTTTAATCCTTTTAGTATCTAGCACACAATCTTGTGTGTGCATGGAAGGTGTTCATTAACATTTATCAAACCATGGATGCCCTACCTGGAGACAGAACCTCCTTTAGTTAATGCTAGTTACGCCTTAGGCAATTCTCCTTATCCTATGATATTTTTAAACTTATGATTGTAACTAAGAAGTTATCACCCCAATGTTGGTTTGAGATTTTTAGGACCCCATATCATCTTCTGAGTACTGCACAATTTCTGTTCTATGCTTTGTTGAAAATTCAACACCCTTTCCCTTTCCCAGGATTTCTATGCTGTCTCTAAGCATAGGGATTACAGAAGTTGAAAAAAAAATGAGATGTAAATTCCTCATAGTTATATTTTAACCAATTAATTTCCTACAATTGGCTGAATTCTTACTTTGTCTCTTTGTTGTTCCTTTATCTCCAGCTGGAATGGAACCAAACATGGACATTGATCACTTTTCTTAATTTCTAATTCTTCTCTTTAAAAAAACAAAACCAAACTATGTGCCTTTGTCTGTATGAAACACTTGATTTAATGTCTGCAGGTGATGAGAAGGTGTTGCCTTTATTTCAGAGACACAATCACCTTGAGATTCAACACTCTTGTGTTAGTCAGCAATTTTTTGTCTGAGAATTCTTGGTTTCTCTTTTTCAATTCTCTTGTGCAGAATAGTTGAATTTGTGTTATGCTTTACCTCAAACTTAAGCCAAAGTTTTGCCAATACATAGAGTAGATGAAAATTAAAACTCACTTTAAAGGCTCGAATTGAGCCTGTTGGGAAAAAACAAACAAACAAAACCCAATTGCATCCTTTTTGTGATATCATCTGGGGGAGCATGTATTTATTCTTTATTGAGACAGGATACCTGAGAAGGGTGAGATCTAGGAGAACAAGTCTTCTCAAGAAGGCCACAAGGATACACCTGCTGGGTCCTCTCCATGGTGACTCAACTCTTTGAAATTTGTAAACCTAACTTCGTGAAACTCCAAGTTCCATGAAATGCTATAGTTCTGTAGGGGATGGAATAGCATCTCCCGCTTCATTCAAACTGGCCAATGAGAAGGGTACCTATGGGTTGGAACTTTTTGACTGTCAATAAAAAGGGACAGACAAAGCTAGTTGGAGAGTGTGGCCTTTGGAATTCTATGCCGTAATCTTCAGGCTGGTAAATAAAGCCCTTCCTCTTATAAACATGGTTTTTGGGTGCTCTTTCTCTCCATTGGGCCTTGTTTTCCTGCAACATTATCACATGTCAGTATTTCTTTAGGGCTATTAAATCAATAAGAATCAAATATTGACATGTCAGGATCATTTGGTCCTACTCTGGCCTTAAGAATAAATAACCCTTTCAGTCAGAATTAAAATTTCCACATCATTACAAAGGATAAAATAAACTAGACTTTTAAATTTCACATACCATTCTGGTTAAAAAGGCATACTATTTTTCCTTGAGTCTCTACAATGACTAAATGCTGGATTAAAACAAACACTGCTCCTCCCACTCTGTTTTCCAACAACACCAGGAAGCTGCAAGTTTTGCACAGATTCTAAAGCTATCTTGAGAGATATGCATACTCAACGATATTATAATCTTTTATTTTGATTGCTCCAGTTGCCTCTGTTGGAGCTTATGTTTGTAGTGAGTTTGCCAGATTTGGTAAAAATGGCAGGTAAGAGAGGGAGAGAGAGTTGGATGAGCCTGAAGGGATTTGAATTTCAAAGCTCAGCAGCAGCTCTGACTATAATAGTAGTGATCTGTTAGTTTTGGTATATGGCCAAAAATATCTCATTTATGTGGTTTAGGAAACACTGCAGAATACAAAACATAAAGTCTCTCCATTTCAAACTAAATCTGCTGGAGTACTTCATTAATTTCCTAAAAAGCTGACAACATAAGTTCACAATTTCAATGTAATTCAACATAATTTCACATCGAAAATGTGGATGTTTCTCCAATTAAGAGAACAAGATCCTACTTTGTTAAGTTCTAATATAAAGTGACATTTAATAATACGAGTCTTTGCATCTTTGTGTGTGTGTATTGACTAAGCATTGTTTGTTTTGTAACATATTGATTGCATTTTTACAGTAGTAGCTCTGAAGATTGGCCATTATTTAATAACATTAATGAACTTGACTTTAATTTTATTTGTTTTTTTCCTCTGGTGTGCTAACTACCTGACCTCAGGACTTACTATAAAGCTACAAAAATCAAGACAGTGTGATATTGGTCAAATAATAGATTAATTGATCAATGGAATAAAATAGAGAGACCCCAAAACAATTCACATAAATATAATTATGTGATCTTTGACAAGGGAACAAAGGGTATACAATGGAGCAAACATAGTCTTTTCAACAAATTGTGCTGGAGCAAGTGGACATACACATGAAAAAAAATATTGAATCTAGATACAGCCCTTATACCCTTCACAAGAATTACCTCAAAAATAGATCATAGCTATAAATACACAATGTGAAGCTATAAAACCTTAAGAAGGTAACATAGGAGAAACTCTACATGATCTTGGTTTTGGCACTGTCTTTTCAGATACAAAACAAAAGTAAGATATATGAAAGATAAATTGATAAGCTTGACTTCATTAAAATTAACAACTTCTTTGTTAAGTTTGTCACTATTGCTTTGCGACAAACACTGTTAAGAGAAAGAGAAGATAAGCTACAGACTGGAAAAAAATATGCATATTTGCAAAAGACATATCTGATAAAGAAAGGAGTGTTATCCAAAATATACAAATAATTCTTAAAACTCAACAATAAGTACATGAACAACCCAATTTAAAAAGAAGTAAAAGAACTCACCTAAGGAAATATATAGATGGAAAATAAGCATATGAAAAGATGCCTTACAGCATATTCAATCAAAGAAATCCAAATTAAAATAACAATGAACTACCACTCCACATTTATTGTAATGGTCAGAATCCAGAACACTGAACACATCAAATACTGGAAAAAATTTGAAGCAACAGGGACTCTCATTCATTGCTGGTGGGAACGCAAATTGGTACAGCCACTTTGGACAGTTGGTGGTTTTTTTCAAAACTAAACATATTCTTACCACATGAATAAGCAATTGTGCTCATTGGTATTTACTCAAATGATGTGAAAACTTATGTTCACACAAAACCTTGTCTATGGATGTTTATAGAAGTTTTATTCATAATTGCCAAACCTTGGAAATAACCATGATATCCTTTAGTAGGTGAACAGACAAACTGTGGAATATGTGAACAATGGAATACTATTTAGCACTAAAAAGAAATAAGCTATCAAATCATAAAAAGACATGATGAACTTTAAAGGCATATTAGTAGGTGAAAGGAGCCAATCTGAAGAGTCTATGCATTTTATATTTCCAACCATACAGCATTTTGAAAAGGCGAAACTATGGAGATAGTAAAAAGATCAGTTATTTCTAAGGGTTAGAGGAAAGGAAAGGATGAATAGGTGGAAGGTAAAGGATTGTTAGAGCAGGGAAATTGTTCTGTATGCTACTATAATGTTGGATATATGTCACTATACATTGGTCACAAGAAGTGTCCCCTAATGTAAACTATAGACTTTGGGTGATAATGATATGTGCATGTGGGTTTCTTGATTGTAACAAATGTACACTATGGTGCAGCATATTTAGAGTGGAGGAAGCTGTATATATGGTAGGGAGGGTGGAGGATAGAGGATATATAGCAACTCTGTACTTTCTGCTTCATTTTGCTATGAATCTAAAATTACTTTAAAAAATAAAGTCTTTTTAAATTAAAAAAAAAGCTATTATGTTAGAATGCAGTTTTTGATGCTTACAGCTCCAAAAAGATGAAGTTTCAGAGTTTGCTGCAGACATTTTATAAAAATTTCTGATTTGGGTCATGAGTAACCATATTTGGAATCCTCTCATATATAAGATTGGCAAGATAAGAATGCAACGAGATCCAGGGATACACATCTGGAAGAATTGGTATTTATTGATTTGTTGGAGATGGAGAAAAGAGAGCCATGTGAAGTGTGGAAGGGCTGTAGTTTGGGTGTCCCCAACATTTGTGACACCAGAGACCAATTTCCTGGAAGACAATGTTTCCACTCATGGATTAGTGAGGGCATTAGATTCTCATAAGGAGCACACAACTTAATCTTTCCCATGCATAGTTTATAGTAGGGTTCTAGCTCTTATGAGAATCTAAAGAGACCACTGGTCTGATAGGAGGAGCTCAGGCTTTGATGTCATTGTTGGGACTAGCTGTAAATACAGATAAAGCCTAGCTGGATCATCATTACTCACCTCCTGCTGTGTGAACTGGTTCCTACCAGTCTATGGTCAGTGGTTGGTGACCACATATATAGATCTATGTGTTTTGATAATGGCGTGACTGTCTTGAAAAGTGATGATGAGAATCCAGTTGAAATTAAAGTCAGAGTTCTAAATGTCTTCTATCATACCAAAGAGTAGGGAAAAAATAAGTGATGGTCTGATAACTCTGTGAATCTCCTTAACACTTGGCTTAATCATGAGTACTCAAGGAAATCCTTGGTGGGGAGCTGTTTTTAAACATTACTATGAATCTATGAATGTTTGCTGATAAGTCAAAACCTACATCCTAAGATAACATATTTTTTTTCTTTTAAATAGAATTTTTTTTTTTTTTTTTTTTTTTTGGAGTAGTTAGGTTCATAGCAAAGGCAATCAGAAGGTAGATGAATTAGAATTTGAGTATTCTCAAATACTAGAATGAGGGGATGATTTTTAAGAAGAAAAATTGATGTTGGACATTGAGTGAATAAAATCTTTGGCATCTCTGATTTTGACCATAAAATATTCCTGTCAGTTACTAAAAAGTAATATGTGAATAAATCTCAGGCTTATAAATGAAAGAAGTGAACACACTGAAGGTCTATATACATTTGTGTGTAAGAGAGACATCTGAAGAGGGGATGCCTTTGCTATAGAAATTTTATCTTCTATTTGTTGATGTGTTAATTCAGAGATTTTACTTACAGAATTACACTTGAGTAAGTTGACTATTAATTATGAGTTACGCTAGGAGAAAGTTCTGATCATCTCATGCTCGTGATTAATGATTTGTTTTGTTTTGTTTTTTTCTTTTTGTTCTTCTTGATTGGCTTGAGTTCTTTGTAGATTCTAGTTATTAGCTTACTGTCATATTTGTAACATGTGAATACCTTCTCCCATTCTGAAGGCTATTTGTTGTGTCTTTAGCTGTGCAAAAGCATTTTAACTTGATTAAGTCCCATTTATTTATTTTTGTTGTTGCTACAGTTGCCAATGAGGTCTTCTGCATAAAATCTTTCCCTGGCTGGTACTGTTAAGAGTTTTTCCCACACTTTCTTCCAGAGCTTTTATTGTTTTTTTGTCTCAGATTTAAATATTTCATCCAGCATGAGTTAATTTTTGTAAGTGGTGAGAGATGTGGGTCTGGTTTCAGAATTTTACATGTGGTTATATAGTTCTCCTGGTGCCATTTATTGAATAGGAATTCTTTTCCCCAAAAGTATGCTATTGTTTGGTTTACTGAAGATCAGATGGTGGAATGAGGCTGGTTTCATTTTTAGGTTCTCTATTCTGTTCCATAGATCTGTGTCTCTACTTTTTTCTTTTTCTTTTCTTTCTTTTTTTTTTTTTTTTTTTTTTTGGCTGGGGCTGGGTTTGAACCTGCCACCTCTGGCATATGGGGCCAGACCTCTACTCCTTTAAGCCACAGGCGCCACTTTGTGTCTCTACTTTTACATCAATACCATGCTGTTTTGATAACTATTGGCTTGTAGTATAACCTGAAGTCTGAACGTGATGCCTCCAGATTTGCTTTATTTCATAGAATTGTGTTGAATATTTATTTTTTTATGGTTCCATACAAAACAAAGACTATTTTTTCAAGTTCTTCAAAACATGACATTGGTGTTTTAATGGGGATTGCATTAAATCTGTAGATTCCTTTGGGTAGTATAGATATTCTAATAATCAAGGACCCTAGATTTACAAATGACTGGGGCAATATGTTCCCAAATAGTGCACAGAGGTCTTCTGGAAGGGACTGTTTGAGGCTCTATTTTAAGCTATTTTTTAAAAACTAATAGTCAATTATCTTATAGCCAATTTTCCTGCAATAAAATGTGTAGACATAATGGCAACTAAGTAATAGAATGGAGGCTCCTTTTCATGTTAGAAGTCAAAAGTGGCACAAATCCTTTTATAATCTATGCAGTCTTACTTATTAGTATTTCCCAATGTAAATTTATTACTTCAAAAATAATAGGAAAATTTAAAATGTATTAGCAGCCTCTGTGGGGCTGATAGCATGCCAATGGGCAACAGATGGGATAAATAATCACAATAGCCATTTAGAACTTTGAAGGCATTTATGGCCTTTAGTATAGTATTCATAATTGACATTTAGTGAAAAAAGTATGTTGATTAAATCACTTGCTGCTTATAAGAGGATGCTTTATAAATGCTAATTGAGTAAAATTAAATTGGACAAAACTAAGAACTTGGGGTACTATCTTTATGAATTGCTCACAAAGACTGAGTGTGTAGGCCTTAGCAGAAAATTTTTACTCTGTCTCAGACATGAAAATTCCTGAAGCCCAAGTGAGCAAAAGTACAAAATAATAGTTCTTTGTGTCTTTTGATTCATTAACTCATTGGTGGATTTCTTTTCTTTATTCAACAGATATTACTTATTAAATATTACATGTGGGAGGCTGTGTAAGTAATTAAGATATCAGTGATAAGGAATGACAAAGCCTTAGCCCTCTACCCTTCATAAGTTCACATTTTAGTTTGGAAGGGCAATATTGTTTTTTTTTGGGGGGGCGGCACCTGTGGCTCAAAGGAGTAGGGAGCTAGCCCCATATGCTGGAGATGGAGATGGCAGGTTCAAACTCAGCCCTGGCCAAAAACTGCAAAAAAAAAAAAAAATTGTTTTCTTTTTTTTTAAATAGCTCTCCCAACTTACAACCATAATTAACCATTTCATTGTCCTTGTAATAAGTGCTATATTGAAGTATAGAGAGCAAAGGCTCCTAGCCTAGTATTGGTGGTGGTGTCAGCAAGTGTGGTGAGTGCTGGAGAAAATGTTTATTGGAGAGTAAGTGCTTGAGCCAAGCTGTGATGATAAGTGAGGTGAAGCAAGAGGGTGAGAGTGCAGTCAAACTAAGTGACAAACAGAGAGAGGCTGTCTAAAAGAAAAGAAGTTTATTTATGAACAAAACATTACAAAGGGAATATACGTGCCATAGTAAATTGTATGTGTATTCAGGAGATAAAAGGAGATGTAGGTAATTAAAGGAAAAAGAGGGAGGATTACATAATTATCTTAGGCTACAAAGATTAATAATAAGGTTGATCCCAGTCTGAGGTTGGACAGAGAGTTGTTGGGCAAATGTCATTTCAGAAGTTATTTTTGGTGTAAGGTTGTGCTGGCTTTTGTGAAAGGCTATGATTTTTGCAGTCTTTTGTAATAGTTTTTGTTGTCACCCATACAAGCATGAGAACTTTCTCTTCCTGGCCCTCCTTGGCTCTATTTATCTTCTTAACATTAGTGATTCCATTTTAATTCTGATAATTTTCCCAGCATATACCTAGGGAACAGCCTGTGTGCCAAGGACTTATTCCTACTTTAAAAAATATAGTAAACATAAAAGAGGTAAAGTCTCCATTTTTTTTAATGGCACATAGTATTCCATGGTAAACATATACCACAATTTATTAATCCATTCATGTGTCGATGGGCACTTGGGCTTCTTCCATGACTTGGCAATTACAAATTGAGCTGCAATGAATAATATGGTGCAAATATCTTTATTGCCAAATGATTTTTGGTCCTTTGGATATACACCTAGAAGAGGAATTGCAGGATCCAACGGCAGGTCTACATTTAGATCCTTGTGTGTTCTCCAAGTTGATTAGTAAGATGTAAGCAATCCAATTTGTACAAATAATCAACACATTGAATCCCACAAAGGCATAAATGTATTCATGATCTATGTACAAATGATTTAATAAAAAAAAAGAAAAAGAAAAAAATAAAATAAAATAAAAAATATAGTGTACTACATAAATTAAATGACCTAATGTGACTTAAACAGAGGATTATATCCAGACCATACAAAACTTTTAGGAGATGTTAAGGATTTTCTTCTTATCCTAAGAGAATAAAAAGCTTCCAAAAGATTTTAAAGAAGGGAGTGAAGAATTTTTAAAAGATTATTGTGGTTTCACTCAAGACTAGATTTTGTACAGAAAGACCATTGGGAAAAATTGGCCATAGTGCCAAAAAATGTCTTTAATGGCCCAGACTAGGATAGTAAATATGGAAATCAAGAAAAGTGGCTTGCACCTGTTCTCACTCACATTTGAAATCTGAACAAGTTGGTCTTATACACACAGAAAGTAAAATAGTGGTTACCAGGGTCTGGAAAGAACGGGAGGGTCGATGGGAAGAGGTTGGTTAATGGGTCCAAACTTACATAGGCAGAATAATTTCTAGTGTTCTATAACATGGTAGGGTGACTGCAATCAACAGTAATTTATTGTATATTTAAAAATTGCAAGAACAGAGGAATTTGAATGTTTCTAACACAAACAAATTACTGTTGGATGTGATGACTATCCCAGTTACCATGATTTGATTGCTACGCACTGTATACATGTATTAAAATATCACATGTACCCCATAAACATGCACAATTATTATGTATCAGTTAGGAATATTTTAATTGTTTAAATTCAGGAAGTATTTAATCTGTAGAACAGAAAAATACAGTACTTTATGGTTTTCGAGGTATGAGGGGAGGGAGAAGTAATGGCGGATACCAGGCCCTTAGTTGTTCAACTCTATACACTGCTGTTTTACTTAGAGACTTTGAACAATGAAAGGAAAAAGAGCAGGAAAAGTATGATGTTCAGTGTGAGGTGTAGGTAGTTTCATATGTTACTCTAAAGTTCAAAGAAAAATGTGAGCAAGAAATAAGTTGAGGGCGGCACCTGTGGCTCAGTGAGTAGGGCACTGGCCCCATATACCGAGGGTGGCAGGTTCAAGCCTGGCCCCAGCCAAATCGAAACAAAAACATAGCTGGGCGTTGTGGCAGGCGCCTGTTGTCCCAGCTACTCGGGAGGCTGAGGCAAGAGAATCACCTAAGCCCAAGAGCTGGAGGTTGCTGTGAGCTGTGATGCCATGGCACTTTACCAAGGGTGACAAAGTGAGACTCTCTAAAAAAAAAGAAATAAGAAGTTGATAATCAGATGGTACTGCCTAAGGAGCAAATATGGAGTAGAAAGAAATAAGTTTCATGTGGTGGCTCAAGCCTGTAATCCTGGCACTCTGGGAGGCTGAGGCAGGTGGATTTCCTAAACTCAAAGGCTTGAGATTGGCCTGAGCAAGAGCAAGACCCCCATCTCTAAAAATAGCCAGGCATTGTGGTGGATGCCTGTAGTCACAGCTAATCGGGAGGCTGAGGCAAGAGAATCACTTGAGCCAAAGAGTTTGAGGAATGCTTTTATTTGAAGACTATAAAGAGGCCGGGCACTATGGCTCATGCCTATAATCCTTAAATTTTGTGAGGCCAAGGCAGATGGATTGCTTGAGCTCAGGAGCTCAATATCAGTCTGAGCACGAGCAAGACCCTGTCTCTAAAATTAGCTGAGTGTCCTGGTGGGCGCCTGTAGTCCCAGGTATTCTGGAGGCTGAGACAGGGGATTGTCTGAGCCCAAGACTTTGAAGTTGCTGTGAGCTATGATGCCATAGCACTCTACCAACAGTGGCAAACTGAGACCTTGTCTCAATTAAAAAAAAAAAGACGATAAAGAAAGGAAAATACAGTAGACATAGAATGAAAAGTGATATTTGCAAGAATACCTGTGGCTGTGGTGCCATCTAAGGCAAGGGAGAGAGTCTTGAGATTAAGGGAGTGATAAATGCTATTACTCAGAATGAAATCTTCTCATTGTAGTGGAAGATAGTTTGTTTAGTGTTCTCTTTGAAATGCTAATGTATCTGTCTCTGCTTAAAGCAATAGGCTAGTTACTGCAGGTGACTGGAAATAAAATGCTTGAGAACTAGTGACTTCCTTATTGCTAAGAGTGCATGGTGCCAAATCTATTCTACAATAACATTTATCTCCTGAATGTTATAATTTAGGATGTCTTTATTTAATTCACTGCTAATGATATATATTAGAAGTTAATATGACTTGTCAGTGCATTATTGTATTGTACTTGCATTGAAAAGAATTCTTTCTGACATTAAGCATGAGCATCTACAAGTCTGAATGTGTTTGAAATTATGTATAAATACAAGTATTGTACCATCAGTTACTTATATTGGAAAGTCTCATTCACTCTCCCATTCAGCAAATATTCCTTAATTCCCTGATATATGCCAGTAGTTACTAAATGCTGGGGATTTCACAAAACTTTGTGAAAACACAATGCTTATAAATTATCACCCTCTTAGGAGAAATACATAGGTCCAGATAAGGTAAATGTTAGAGTGGAAGATGCCACGAAGAACCAGGCCAAATATAGTTAATAGCAAAAATTATTAAAAACATCTGACACAGATGGGCTGCAACCAAAATGGGGCCACCCCTAACTTAGGGTAAGGGAGTTTATTATATGTGGTTGATTCTTGTTTGGTGAACATTCTGGTGCCATTCAGTACATGATGTGTGTGTAGTTCAGGAGATGGTAGGCGTGCCAGCCATAACTCAGTAACTCTTGATATAGTGTAAAAGATCAAAGGTCATCTGCTGGAGGTCTTGTAAAAGGTCAGAGGGTTATCTTTTCTAAATCTTCTACAACCGGGAAGGAATGTTTAACAGAACCAGAAGACATTATTCTTAGTAAAGTATCACAAGACTGGAGAAGCAAGAATCCAATGTATTCAGTTCTAAAATGAAGCCAGTAGATGATCTAATACATACTCACATAAGAGAAAAACTCAAATCAAGTCGGGGGGGGGCAGGGAACAAGGGAATGGGAATAGGGGAGCACTGAGCGTGGATGAGAGGTTGTGATGTGTGGCACACCTCTTGGGCGCAGGGCACAATTATAAGAGGGACTTTACCTAACAAATGCAAACAGTGTAACATAATTCTTTGTACCCTCAATGAACCTGAAACAATTAAAAAAAAAAAAAAAAGAACAAGATGAAACATGGTAAGTCTCATGTTTTGTTTAATGAATGTCTAGATCCTTCAGAGGTAGAGAAAGAAGTCTTCGGTTAATGAACATTTAGACCCATTGGAGGTAGAGAAAGATTAACAGTAGGTCAGGGCTGGGCTGTGAAATGGTAACAGCACAAAGTTTAAAACTATAGGCTAGAGTAAGCAAATAATTGATGAGGAACAATTCTCCTTTATTAGAAAATTTCTAATTAATAAATCAAGAAGCAATGATAAAAGTATAACAATTCTGCTTGTAATACCCAATGAATTAATAGATCTAGGTAGTAGCTGATAAGAAAAGAGAGAAAAGCTGTTATTCTTTGTATATCTCTGGACACAAGCCTCTAAGATGACCTAGGAAGTTTTCTTGTCTAAAATATTAAATTTAAAACATATCACACCTCTAGTTCTGTCAATGGAAAAGAAACCAAACTCTGTAAAATAGTTTTGATGAGGTTTATTCTGAGTTGAATTTGAGGAAGTCAATTAATTGGAGACCAACTACTGGATGCATATTTGTTGTATGAATTGGCAACCCGTAGGTTTGTTTTGCCTAGCTTTACGCCTTTTAATGAACTATAAAGGATATCTTTAAGAAGGAATGGGGGATGATGAGGTATGTTTTATCTCCTTTCTCATGGCTAAGAACTCAGTTTTAGGGTATTTCCTTGGTCAAGAGGGGTATCCATTCAGTTATCCAGTGGTGGCGAGAGCCTTAAAATTTTATTTTAGTTCATAGTTCTATCAATTTGTGGAAATACGTGTAAAACAAGCTAACATGCAAAATCATGTCATGGGGATGCAATCTGTAAAACCCAGACCAAAGAAATAATCCATTTTCCTCAACAACTACAACAATGAAAGAAGAAAAGAAAAAGAGGATGGTGGGCAGCGCCTGTGGCTCAGCAAGTAGGGTGCTGGCCCCATATACTGAAGGTGGTGGGTTCAAACCCAGCCTCGACTGAACTGCAAAAAAAAAAAAAAAAAAAAAAACACAGAAAAATAGCTGGGTGTTGTGGCAGGCGCCTGTATTCCCAGCTACTTGGGAGGCTGAGGCAAGAGAATCGCCTAAGCCCAGCAGTTGGAGTTTGCTGTGAGCTGTGTGATGCCACACCACTCTACTAAGGGCAATAAAGTGAGACTCTGTCTCTTAAAAAAAAAAAAAAAAGAGGCATGGGCATTTATAGATATGAGACTTAACAGTCATAGAAAAAATTACAATTTATAGTCATATTCAGACCCTGATTCAAACTGCAATTTAAAAACATGTAAGACAACTACTGGACACATATTTTTTGTATGAATTGGGGACCTTCAGGTTTGTCTTGCTTCACTTTACATCTATTAATGAAGTATGAAGGATATCTTTAAGAAGGGATGGGGGGATGTGAAATTTGTTAGATTTGTTGCTATTAGGAAATAAGAAATTATAGTTAAGAAATAAGACATTTAGATGGAAATGATGGGTCTCAGAAATCTGTACCCCTGAATGAAGGTCTCAAAAGCACCAATTTTTCTCTAACCTTCTCCCTTCTTCTTATATTTCAGTCCTATTCTACTCTGAGACTGGCCACAGAAACTAGAATCCCTTTTCTAGGTCATAGAAACTAGAATCACTTTTCCCAAAAACTATCTGTAAAACCAACAATTATTCTGTATATAAACTGGCCATAAATTATCTGACCTACCTTGTTTCCCTGTGGGTCCTAAAACCCCCATTCCAGAGAGGGTGCTGCCCTACATCTGAAATGAAGAAATGCTGCTCAGAGAGGCCGAGAGGAATCTAGACAGAGAGACCTTGCTGAGTTTCCTACTCTGTCAGCATTAGGTCATACCCTTTTTCTCTAATCTTATTTCTACATGAAAGCCCTAAGCACGAAAATGGACCATTTCCCATGTAGAAGGCTCCTCTGGATACATGTTAAATAAATGTATATGTGTTTTCTCCTATTAATCAATCTGCTCATGTCAGTGATTTTTTGGGGAAAATTTGGGGGCCAAGTGCCTTAACCCTGCAAAACTAAGTTGGCTACTATGAGGAAAAACTCACTCTATTTCTTCCTAGTCACAAAATGCTTCTGGCCACTGCATGTGGAATTTTATTCCCACATAAAACAATTCTCCAATTCTCTGTGTACACCTACCAAGTGTCCTATATTTAACTCAAGCATGACACTTTCTATCAGGAGACAGTATCAGATCCTGGAGGTTAAGGGTTCACTTCCACAGACTGCCCTCACTGCAGTTGCCAAACACAAGTCCACATTATCACCTGTGCTTTTGACTGACCACTACAACTCGGAAGTTCCGGGACCCCCTTCCTACACTGGATCATTGAATCATCACGAAACCCAGGGAAACAGTTCACTTATTGGATGACTGGTTCATTAGAGAAGAAGGCAACTCAGGAACAACTAGGCAGAAGAGATGACCAGGGCAAGGTGAGGGGCAGAGGCATGATGCTCTCATGCCCTCTCTAAGTGTGCCACCCTCCCAGCATATCCATGTATGCAGCAACCTAGAAGCTTTCTGAAACTCAATCTTCTGAATTTTTATGGAGGCTTCTTTAGATAGGCATGATGGTGTAAGTCATTGGTCATTAGTGATGAAGTCAGTCTTCAGTCCTTCCTGACCCTGGCAGTCAGGGGGTGGGGCTGACAGTTCCAACCTTCTAAGCACATAGTTGGCTCCACTGGCATCTAACCTCCATCCTAAGGTTAACTAGAGGTTTTCCAAAAGTCACTTCATTGAAAGAGGCTTGTTCTGAATAACAAAAGATTCTCTATTCTCCTCTTTCTCTCTTATATTTTAGGGAATTCCATGAGTTTTGGGAGCTTTGTAATAGGAGTAGTGATAAAGACCAAAACATAATTGTTACAAATCACAATATCTCAGTCATGAATTGTTAACTGTTGAAACTGCTTGATGAACACAAAGGTTTATTTTATTATTTCCATTTCTTTTCTGTAGGTTTGAAAATTTCCATAATGAAAAGCAAAAAATAAAACTCTTAATCATGGCAAAAGTATTGAAAGAAAGGGTGAAGCAATTTCTGATGGCAGGAAACTGAAACTATTTAAGTGGCTATTGTAAAATCTCAAGGCAATATGAGGGGTTGAAGCAAAGCTTGATAATGGAGATGGTCATGAGAGTTTGAGATACTTTCAATTAGATTCGCTTGGGTGTAGGAGTGAGAGGACTCTAAGCTTTAAATTTTGAGCCATTTGCTGATAAGATTAATCAATCAAAGGAAGCAAACATCTCTGAACATATAATGAGTTCTGTTTTACTAATATAATAGGTTTGATATTCTGGTAGGAGATGGAGGGAGAGCATTCCAACAGGAAGTTGTTGATATAAGATGAGCATTTAGAAAAATCATGGGAGCTAGACAGTAAGTGAATTATTTTTTAAAAAGTTCAATAAATTGATTTGGAGGTAAGAACTCAGTTCCACTGAAATCCCCTCATCTTAAAGAAACACCCAGACACACAGCTCACCAATCCCTTCCTTTCACTCTGTTGACATATGGAACAAAATGCTGTCTATTGGATAGGGCCAAGTAGTTTTTCTTCATTTTGTGAAGTGGTTCTATAAAATGAGGAGATTTTGTGGACAGTTTGGTGAAAGATTAGAGTAAGAAAAGATAGAGAAAAGATCTACTTTTTAGGAAGCAACTCTAAGAAAAATGGTTTCAAGGAAAATGGGAGAAAGACATGACAGTTGTTGAAGAAAAGGAAATTTGAAGGTAGAGTTGATCAAAGGGAATCTTTCTATTCTAATAATATGGAAGCCATACTTGCTACCTCTATTTCTTCACCAAAACAATGTTAATACCCAATGGAGTTTTTTTGCCCACTGCCTGGAATAAAGCCAATACATCAAGACAGACACAAGTTGCAGCAGAGAAAGAGTTTAATACTGCAAGGTGCCAAGCAAGGAGATGGGAGGAAAGTTTTCAAATATTTCTCCCTGAGAATTATGGGACTAAGATTTTTAAAGATACTTTGGGTTTGCTGATTAGCTGGGGATGTACTCATAGGGTTGGGAAACAGAAATTGTTCTCTTGTCCTGAGATAGTTTCTGGGTAGAGGGTCACAGACCTGTTGAGTCAGTTCTCACAGACGGCCACATGTCTGGTTGGCATAAGATCATCCTCCCTAGATTCAGAATCTGGAAAAATATCTCAAGATCAGTCTCAGCTGTTACAATAGCAATGTTATTTATTGAAGAGATTGGGAAAGTCACAAATTTTATACTAGTCAAAGACATGTGACTCTTAATTAAGCAGTAAGAAATTACTGGAAAGCAAGATGTGAAATAATTTATGTTAACTTTCAGCTATGTCCATTCTTCTGTAGAAATCAGATTTTTACCACAGTTTTGGCCTTACGGCCTTACATCAATATAGGTGGTTTCATTAACAAGCAAACAAACAAATGTTTTTTACTCACCAATGCTTTGGAGTTTGATGTGAGACAGGCTGTGGGAACAGAGAATAGTGGCTTTTATACTGGGGCTCTATATTGAGGACTTTCAAAGGAATGCTTAGTGGGAATGGGATATGCATTTGTATAAAAAGTGTTTTATGTTGAATTTCAGCCTTTTATTTTTGTCTATTATTTTTATTTTTTGCAAAGAGGAAGGCAGGGGTTCTATCAAATTTTATACAAAAATAAAATAGACATATAAGCAACATGTGGGACAATTGTAAGGTGATGAAATTGGCAGTAGTACGACACCTCCAGCATGAAGAAGGATGCTCCATAGAAGCCAGAGAGGAAACTAGTATGGAGAGACTAGAATCAGGCAGAAGAGAAAGGTAATATAATTCAAAGTTGGCCATGTTTCCAACAACAATTATGAAAATATCCCTATTGTAGATCAAAATGAAAATGAAGTGGTATTTATAAAAAGACTTGTCAGTGCTTGTTAGATATTATCATCATCATCACTATCATTGTAATCTTCGCCATAAATCATGAAAACCTAGTGGAGAGAAGAAGTAGACACATGGAAACACCATATGGACAGGAGCAGCTTCCTTGGCCAAAGCTTGCTGTGCTACATGACGGAGCTCCAGAGTATTAGGGGGATGCACTACGTTTTCAGCCACCTTCCCTAGGCTGGCAGCTGGAGCTTCTATCCCCTGCAGTTAGATGCCTTTGTTATCTCCAGTGGGCTGAAGGAACAGGAAGATCATGGAATATTGACAGAAATTCTCTTAAACTGAGCAGTTGATGGCAGGAGGACAAATAATCTGGCATGCAAAGAGAAAGGAAACTTCAGTTTGCAAATAAGTAGAGACAGAAGAAAACCCAAACAATGAGGAGAGTATACTTGAGCCTGAATTGGATCTGATTAATTCAGAAGAAGCACAGTGCTCTCACTCATGGGGCATAGTTATTTGAGATAGGGCTGGATGATAGCTAAAAAGGGGGAACATTATTGAAATTGACTGCATAATTAAAGTATGGGAAGATCGATGCAATTCTACGGGGGGGAAAAGAGGTTGTGCCTTCACACTAGATTTTCATAAAACAGCTAATACAAATGATGTGATGGCTTCTTCTTACAATAAGATTTTCAGTAACAATGGATAATGTTTTACCACAGATTCCCTCTAGATTATAAACTACATGGAGTTGGGATCTGTGGGTTTTATTGAATCTCAACCTAACTAACATTTTCAGCACAGGCAGGCATATACTGGACAAAGATTTTTAAATTAATGAAGCAGAATGGTGACCTGAAAGGAAATTAGATTGGAACCTCCTTCTACAGACAGCTCTGCCACCAACCAGCCCTTTGACATGGGAAAAGTTCTTTTATTTCTAAAAGAGGGGTTTGGGTCAGATCTTTCCTAAACTCCCCTTTTTAAATTTCTAAGAGGAATTAATCTGAAATTAGAAGTAAATAAAGCATGGTGTGCATACACACACCCCCTAACAACAAAATGAACATCAACTCTAGAATACATTTTCCTTGCGAAAATAAGCCACTGTAAATAAAATGCTGAATTTTTATATTAAGGCCAAAAAACGTCTTTCATGAACAATGTGTTTTCTCTGGTGGCCACTCCACAGCGTTCCCAGACCCCATCTCCTAGCTGATATATCTGTCCATCCCCTAGACTGCTAACCACAGCTGCATTTTCATGGGCATTGCCCTAAGCTGTAGGAACCGAGTCACACGAAGTTATACTAATAGGAAGCTGCCAAAGGCCCCAAACAGACTATTGTGGGGATAAAGGCCAGAACTTTTGCCTCAAATGGGCACAACTCTTAGAGGCCGTTTTATCCTCATAGCTTCCCAGGACTAACAGGTACCCAAGCTCTGATCAGCTTCTCCCATTGCCCAGTTCTGCCACCCTCTCTTCCTTTAAGTACAGATCTCAAGAGTTCTCCTTGGTTACAACTGCCTGCATGCAATTCTCCAGCTCCATGTCTGTTTCCAGTGAACACAGTCCAAGACACAATCCAATCAAATGTACCTGTTTATCCACTTAGCACATGTGTATGTGCAAACGGACTCCAGGCTTTCCTGGGTACCCAAATGTCCCTGTGTATGTGTCACTTCTCATGCCAGCAGAGATAATAATTTCGATATTAAACCCGAACCATATCAGACAAGATAGTACTTCAAATTATAATCTTCAGCCCAGGGTTAGTGAAAATGAAGTTTCAGCTCTTTCCTTTTAGACCAAGTATAAAGTCTTAGACGTGGGATGAACTTGGGGCTTGAGAACTTTGTGTGAGCTGCTTCCCTCTGCTGCAACATGTTAGGATAATTGAGAGAGAAGTCTTGGTACATAAAGGTTTCCATCTCATACATGAAGGAAAACTGTAAATAAAAGTTTACATACCTGGAATCTTTTCTTTCATATGTAAGGGAGAAGACAGAAGGAAACTTTTTTAAAACATATGATAGAAAGAAACATTTTCAGAGCTTAAAATAAAACAATGTATATTTCTCTCTGATAATAGAAGGTATCCCTTTCCTTCATAAATAAACTAAGAGGAATATAGTCATAGTAGGTTATACTCATTTATTTAATCAAATTTAATTGTTTTTCTTCTTATAGAATGAAAAATTGTCTTAACCATAGAATAAGAGAGAATATGGAACAAAATAAAAGCATATTTTCATGTTTAAAAAAGCAGCATGTGCAAAATTTATAAATATGTTTTAATGTTTTGATATTTGATTTTTCTATGTAGATATTATATATAGCAGATGCAATAGTATCTGTTGTTCAAGCTTTTTGGTTTGTAAAGTCATGAGACGAGAGCAAATAGGGTTGAGTGTGGAGAAATATTTTAAGGGATGTAATTAATTGCATTATAAATAGTAAAAAACTTTTTTATATGGCCACGAAGCCAATGAGAGCTGATTTCCTTTAATTTTGGTTTTTATACTAATTTATTTTCTATTTTGGTCATTTAGAACAAAATTAGATCTACTTATTATTTGTAACTCTTTATTTTTAAATGTTACAATGAACTTCTAAACTTTTGAAAATTCTAATTACTTCTCTATGGCAATAAGAAAGCTATTTATTTATTTATTTATTTATTTATTTATTTATTTATTTATTTATTTTTGCAGTTTTTGACCGGGGCTGGGTTTGAACCTGTCACCTCCAGTATATGGGGTCGGCGCCCTACTCCTTTGAGCCACAGGCACCGCCCCAGGGTAATTTATTTTTTATTGTTTTTAGAGATAGGTTCTCTCTATGTCACCCAAGATGCTCCAGAACTCCTAGGCTCAAGTGTCCTGCCTCCTAAGTACCTGGGACTACAGATGCAAGCCACCAAACCCAGTTAATACCATGGGAGTTAAAAATATGTCTACAAAATTTTTGACACTCAGAGAGCAATTATTTCATCTTCTGCCCAGGAAATCATCAAGGCTTGGCCAACAGGCCCATTGAACCTAAGGGGAGAAGGAGTGGCCCTCTTGTTCCAATAGGTGTTCCTTTCATCCTTGCATTTTAATAAAGCTTTCAGTCTTAAGGCTATTTTTTTTTTATTGGAATGGAAAGCTAATTTTTTAATGCTAACAAAACATAGCTGTGTACAGATTGACACCAGGATCTTCTTGGTGGGAACTCATCTAGCACCCTCTCTAAACCGCTGTCTGTTTTCCTAATGATTAAGTTAGTTCATCTTACCCTTTCCCCTTTGGCCCATTACTTTTTTATATTAGCTCTATCTCTTTGCTATATTGAAATAGAAGATGTTACTGTAGCTACCCTCTTTGTGCAGGATTTTGTGTATCACCTGGCTTTCAGGGTATCCCAGGATGAACAAGGTAGAGAATGATCAGATGATCAGAACACAGCAAGGATTTCTTTCTAGGGCATGTGAAATTGACCTATTGAGAGTTTTCTTTGCATCCTTTATAATGGTTAGTGATACTTTCCTTGATATGAACAAGTACTGTTTTTTTCCACATTATATGGGACCATTGAGTTTTCTTCCTTTATTTCTAATGGTTTGCTGATCAAGCTGGCAGGAGTTTAAGGGCAAGTCATGGCTAAATTCAGTTTACATCAAAGAGCATCTTCTAGTGCTCAAACCCTATTGGTGTCTTGGCCGACTGAAGAGGTGACAAGTTTTTGGTGAAACTCTTTGTGTCTTTTGAGCTTATTACCATACTATTACCAATAGTATGAGGAGAAATTAGCTTGACAAAATAAACCATGCTGTCCAAGCTTGACACAAGGAAAATTTTGATTTATGGTTATTTACTTGCATATGAATACAATCATATACAAATACTATGAAAATAAACTTCTGATTAAACAGTCCCAGAGTGCTCTATCTTGTCTCTAGGTAGTAATCTGCTCATTCCATATAGGTTTTCTCTGTATGTTTGTTCCACTCAAGCACGTTCAAGGCTCAATCCTAAACCATACAGTAAGAGGTAGAAGGCAGGAGGCTAGTCGTCTATCCTAGGCAATTTGTCTATAAAAGTTTTCTATTTTGATCCAGGGTTTCTTTGGCTATTTGCTATCTCCAAACCATACCTCCTATTTCTGGTGCATAGTGTGATCCTAAGGGAGGCTGGTTTTTAACAACCTCACCTTATTGTAAATAACTAAAGGTATTTTTGTGAGTAAAACGCTATTAAGGATGACTACTTTATCTAGACAGTGGAAGATCAAGTGAGTCCACTGCTCAAATACTCTCCAAATTTTGCTGGATGGACAGGGTGCATTTTTGCCCTTACTGATCAAATTCAGGAATTAAGGTGACATTTTTTTCTGCAAAATATGTCTCACTCCTTATTGTGATTCTAAATTACAGGAGCAGCCGCCGCACTCCAGAGAATTCCAGTGAATTGCACAATTTGTGCACAAAAAGCTGCTTAGAATGAAGGGTTAGTCTTTTCCATCATAAAAACATTTTATGTGATTGGCAAATCAGAAAGTGGTCAATCAGCAGACAGTTATAGAGATGTTTTTCATCTCTAGTAACAGCAGGATGCTAACGGGAGAGAGTAAAGACGAAAAGGAGAGGAAAAAAAATACATTGATTTGTTGACAGAGGCCTAGCAGCTGTCACAGTAAAACATGGTTCTCTTGCACTTAATCAATGTGTCTCCCCCATCGTTTTGTAGCCCAGATGAGAAGCAATCAAGAGGAACACCTTCATAAGCATGGCGCTTGCTAGATGGGGTTCAGTGAAGTGTGTCTTCAAGCTTAGGCGCTGAAACTCAATGCATGACCCAAAGCTAATCAGAAACACTTAACCCCTTAAAAGGAGGCGGCGATTACTTGCTTGTTTCTTTTCCATTTTGTTTTTTCTTAAAACAGAAAATACATTTATTTCATCTTCAATTTTTAAGACACCTTGTGCACGAGGTGTAATTCTTTTCCTCACAGCATGGCGCGAAACCGTAATCATTCATCATGACTCCCTCTAAAAGTGGAGGGCGCTCATTTTAAACGCATCTCATTTCTCAGAAGAACAATACAGGAACAGTGATTAATTTCACTACTGATTTTTCATGGTTTCTTTCCGTGGGAATATTTACCTCATCAAACATTGTCTTTGCTATTAGTGCCTCTGGCTCAAAAATAAAGGCTTGAGTGACTCCTATCCCCACAAATCAAGACTGGCTTCAGGACCTCAATAATATTTCCCATAGAATGAGATTTAATTTCACATGAATTGCTGCTTTTCCTCACGACCAGTGAGGACGACGCTCTGAGAAACAGAATGTGAGCGACAGGCTTACTCAAATGGAGAGATGCTGCGTGACGGTCCTGCCTCCAGGTAGGAGGAGCCAGCAGCGCACCTGGGCCAGCAAGCTCCGCACACCGTTGCTTCAGCGATGCGGAGAGAAGGCGCATCGTGAGAATTTACATTTTCTTCTAGTTCTCACAAAAGTAGGATTCAGAGTGGCAGGGGGAGTTGGTTGACTGTGGGCTATGAACTATTTAGGGAAAAACAAACAAACAGACAAAAAAACCCCAAACCCCATATTCCTCACATTTTGTGAAAGAATGGATTATCCATCTTTTCTGTCAATTTTTATTTTAATTGCCTTTAGAAATAATCGTGAGTTAAAGGCGAGAGAAAGAGAGAGTAAAAGGCCTCGATACTGTGTACTGAGCAAAAGATTATCTGATAAAGATTACAAAATTTATAAAACTGCTACACAGGGTTTATGTTTCAAATTGCCAGAATTATTATTAAACGAAAAATAGACAAAAAATTAGAATGAACTTTTAAGACAATTGTGTATTTCTAGGCTTCTTTCTCATCACTTTATTTTCACCATTTAGGTAAAATCCGCGTGATAGGTAGATTATAACGGTGGGAAGCACGAGGCTGTATGCAGAGTTCCCACTGTGCAAGCCCCTGTGGCATAAGTAATGAGAGCTCAGTTATTGCTCCCAAATGCAAATTCTGATTTTTCAAAGCAAATATTTTGTATTGATATCTTTTCTACATTTGTCAAGATTTGGTGTCTAACCTACAGGAATCATGATTTACTCTGACTAGTAAAACAAAACCAAACAAGATAAGCTTTTAAAATTAGGATGTGTAGGACCAAACAGATTTGCGTATGTCTTTATGTATGGATATTACTGCATCAAAGGAAAACTAATACAGGACCATCACTATGGGGAAAGAATATTCTCACGATTTTCAGTGAGAAAGGATAGACCTTGGAAATGTGTCATCTAGTAACTACTTTCTAACATATTTAAGGCATGTAAGAAGCTACCGATGTTTTTCTTTATGTGGTGACGTTATCTTTTTTTTAATAATGTGTGTTATTACTTTATGTAAATAACAATATTTTAAGTAGTTTCCCAGGTTTACTATGAGCCCTGTCTCTCTATGTGATTTTGATTTCATAAGTTCTGGTCACGCAAAAGCATGGCCTTCTATAACAAACTTGTTTAGGTGCATCGCTATGGAAATCAGGGAAAGTGAATATATTGATACATTCTTATTGCCCTTTTCCCTCTCCAAGACTTTGACCAACTTCCCATCTAAAAATATCCAAATTTGAAGGATTAATCATCTGCCAAGTTAGGTGGAAGTAGAGAGAACAGTGCAGAATATAGCGACGGATGCTATTCGGGCATCCTTACCGCCTACAGATTTTGTCTACAAAAGCTTTTGTGGAAAATCTTTTTATTGTTATTTTTTGTCTTATCAATACTAGTGCAAAATTTATCAGATCAGAGGTGTTAGATTCTGTTCATTGTAATTTGTCAGAGTCTAATCTGAGCATCCATTGAGTGATAGTTAATGTAACAGAATTCAACTTGGCTAAAGATGAGCTATTTACATTATCTGGACACAATTAGATAAGCATGGTTAAGTGCTTTCTTTTTTCTTATTTTTTAATAAGGAGCCTGTTAGACACCTGAGTAATGGCAAAGCCCACAGCATCAATTTTGTGGGCAAGCATTTCACATGCACCTTCCAAGGAGGTAATGGGGATCCCTAAAGGAATGGTATCCGCTGGCCTTATGTACTTGAAAATGTCTGTGTACTCTGATCATGAGAACTTCAAACATACACAAAAGTAGAGAGAATAGTAAGATGCACAACCAAACCCTCACCCTCTAGATTTAACAACAATTATTCTTAGGTCACATTTGCTTTGCATAGTATACACACACACACACGCACACACTCTCTCTCTCTATATATATATGTATATACACTCATACACACATATATGTAGATAAATAATTTTTTTTGCTTGAGTAAAGTAAATTAAAGAGTATGTGTGTTTTGAAATCACTAGAGTATTGTATCCACTGTGTGTTCATGTAACTTATTTTCATCAAAGTGTCTCAGAGACACATGGAGTAGCTCAGATAATACATCAAATGAATGTTAAACATCATAAATGTCATTTTTGTTGTGGTGACATTGCTTATTTTTCACTTGAGAATATAATTTTATAATTGTATTAGGTTGTTAATGGAAAATACAGTTGAAAATATAAAAACTCACAGTCTCAGTCCATTTAGTCTGCTATAAAATACCATAGAATAGGTGGCTAGTAGATAGGAAAACTTATTTCTTACAGTTTTGAAGGTTAGGAAGTTCAAGATCAAGGTGTTAGTAGACCTGATACCTGGTGAGGCCCACTTTCTGGTTTATGGGCAGCTGTCTTCTCACTGTAACTTCACATGGTGGAAAGGGCGAGGGCACTTTCTAAGTTCTCTTTTGTACAGCCACTAATCTCACTCGTGAGAGCTTAACTCTTATGACCTGACACCACCCGAAGGCCCTACTTCCAATATCATTACATTGAAGGCTGCAATTTCAACATCTAAATTGGGAGTGAGGGAGATGTAAACATTCTGTCCATAACATTCAACACTGTGCAAACTGAGATTGCTTCTACACATTTTTGGGTACATGTATTAACTTTTTAATAATAAATTCACAGAATACAAGGATGTATGGATTGTTTTCAATAAAGGGAAACCAAGGCTTGGATCTAGTGCCACTTTAGGTATAAGGAGAGTTTCAAAACATCCCAAGGAGGACAACTTAGATATACCTGAAATGTGTATATCATCTTGTCTCTTGAGGGACACAGGGTCTAGAATTAGGATTTAGGCTTAACTTTAAATTGTCCTAGATTTTTAAGAATAAAAACAATATGTAAACAAGTCACATTGGGATGCATCTGGTTAATTTTTTTCCTGGATTTAAATACTGATTAAAATGATGAATTCCTATGGAGTTATCAGCTATGTTCGTTCCCACCTAGGACACTGAGTTTATCTTTGTGTTAAACGTTCTTAGATTCTAAGTCCTTTCTACTTGATTTGTCTTGATTCTTATCTATGACAAAGATCATAGACTGTAGTCTTAATCCCTCCAGTATTTGCAACCTCCTTTCAATAACTACACCCAGGTCTGCTTATCTTAGACCATTCCTAATGAACAATAAAAAGTTTTCTTACATTTACTCACTAATTATTTTATTTCATAAAACTTCTTTTGCATGTAGTTTGCTTGCTTCCCTATTGGCTCAGATCTAAGGTTTCCCCAGTGACCAGTTAATCTTTTGGAGCCCCTTTGCTTGTGGTATCACCACTGAATAATGGGCTGGCATGAATTCAGTGTTCAGGTTTCTCCAAGGACAATGTTTTCATAATTGAGTTAAGCAAGGTGAAACACCTAGACCAGAGCTTACTTAGCACATAGTTGGCGCTCTATAAATGTCACTTTTCTATTTTCAGAGAGAGAGAAGGAAGGAGGAAGGGAAAGAAGAGAGGGAGAGAGAGAGATTCTAATGTGTCTTATAGGAAAGTTTTCATATTCACTATAAAAGAAATTATGTCCTTTCACAGCCGCCCACATTCTCTTGTTGAATTTAGCTTCTACCGTAAGCTGTACTTACCTATGGAGAAAAATGTGGGTGACAGCTGCCTGCAGCAGTTTGCTCAGAACTAGATTTAGATGTGTGATTGCCATGCCATAGAGGGGCTACAAACTTTCAGGATGCTCAACACATCAATGTGACTAAACCCTCAATTTACTGGCATCTCTTGCTGAGACTTTGCAACCTGGAAAATCTGCATGTCCACAATAATAAATAAACAGGAGAGAAAGTGTCACAAAGGCCTGTGGAGCCAATGGAGAGAGTATGGGCCCATGCTAATAGGAGAAATTATAAGAAATCAGGTTTGCTGAATCTTTTCTTGAGTGTATTATTAAAAGGAAGCCTTGCAGGTTTTCAGTTATTTAGTCACCCCCCATATGCAAAGTGTTTGGAAGGTAATTCTGGATGTTATTTGATCAATGGAAAGCGATGAATCATCACATTTCAATAATACTATATGGACAGGAATGATAAATGAGCGAGTGATTGGTGTCCTGGTAATGAAAGGAAATGCAAGCAGTGCAGATGTTGCTCAGCTCTGGATGTGAAAATTAAACGGTAAGGCACATTCGTCAGAAAAATTTTCACTGAGAGTTTTATTTATTTCCCTTTCTGTCACTCATCATCTATCTTTTCTTCATGCGTAATTACAGCCCTAACTATGTTTAGATGGTTAAGGTCAAGTATACAGAAAAATAACTGATGAACTTTTCTCTTATTTTCTATTTAATTTTTGCACAAGTCTGTTACTCCTTTCAGTACTGTTTTACGCTTAGTTGTTATTCAAAATTTCTATTTTATTTGAATGTAAAAATTCTTTACATTTAGCAGTGAGTATTGTACAGTCTTAGTTTATGGTTATAATTACTATGTATCAAAGTTAGAAATCTGAATGATTCCAGATTAAATATTGGATTTCCAAATCCACTCTTGACAAATGAAAATTTGTGTGTGGGTTACTTATCAGTAGCTAAAGAGAATAGATTAATGGAGATGTTTTTGATCTGAAAAGAATGAAAATAAGTACCCAATCAGAAAACATTTTATATAAAATATAATTATAATTAAAGTGTATTTCTGGAATTATTTCAGCAAATACAATAGAGCATATTGTGTGTGAAAAAAATTAGAATTCTTTATGTGTGTTTTCTCTTTCTTGTTTGATATAGCTCTTCGTAGGCAAAAAAGGAAAAATGTACTGTATTTTCCTGTATCTTTCCTAGAGTGAAATACAAGTGGTGTATGAGTGGAATAATAATCTTGAATCAATCTGTGCTGCCCTCTCCATCTCTGCAACCTCAGAGCCAGTCCTTAAACTACATAAAGCAATTGGTCTGGAGTCTATTAAATATTTATTATATACCAACTATATACACTCTCTGTTGCCATAGGGTATGGAAACCTGACTGGAAACTGGAGTATATGGCTGTGAACTGTGAATACAGTCACTTCTAGTCTGTCTATATCTTCACATCTCCTTCTCTTCTCCTTGTGTTTCTCTTATAAGGACACTTGTCATTGGATTTGTCTCTGACCAGGATAAATCAGGATGATCTCATCTCAAAATCTTTAACTTAATTTTAGCTTCAAAACTGTTTATTCAAATAAGGTCGTATTCACAGGTTCTAGGAATTAGGGCATGGGCATGTTTTTTTGTGCCAACCATTCAATCCTTAATAGTGGTTCAGAGCTTTATTATAGAGGTCACTGAAAAACATTCAGAGTTGAGACTTGATGTAGTAGAACTGCAGTTTTCCACTTTGTGGAACCTTTCTGATATTTTAATTTAGTCATTTTGTCTCAATACTACTCCAGCTTATCTTCATTCTCTGACTGAGTTAGCAAAGTTTTGCCCTGCAGCTGGAATAGAGCATGGTTGTAAATGAATGAATAAATCAGCTTTCTCTTCTATAAGTTTTATTATGGAAGCAATATGTGGTTTTGAAAGTTTTCCAAAATATGATGTGGAAGTATAATTATAGTAGTGAAACAGCCTTTTGCAGGCACATATTCCTCTAACCTTCCATCATTTCTCTTAGTGTGACATGCCCCACCAAGGGAAGGTCTCTTCTTGACATATGATATCAAAGAATCTTTGGACCAGGAGAGTAGCATTTAAATCTGTATGTAAAGATTATGCCTTGGGCGGTGCCTGTGGCTCAGAGGGTAGGGCACCGGCCCCATATACAGAGGGTGGCAGGTTCAAACCTGGCCCCAACCAAACTGTAACAAAAAATAGCCAGGCGTGTGGCAGGTGCCTGTAGTCCCAGCTACTTGGGAGGTTGAGGCAAGAGAATCACCTAAGCCCAGGAGTTGAAGGTTGATTTGAGCTGTGATGCCGCAGCACTTTATGGAGGGCGATAAAATGAGACTCTGTCTCTGAAAAAAAAGAAGAAGAAGAAGAAGTTTGTGCCATGAGGATGCTCTAACATTTACAGCATCCTAAATTAGCTAAATGAGGGTGCACAAGAAAAATTGGGCATCAGTAGAGAAGGCCAGGGGACCTTGATGAGGGTTCTCCTTATAGAAAGTTGATGATTTAGAAAGTCCAGAGAGCAGATTGATTAGGTGGATTATATTGTTTCCTTTTTATACAAAGGGAAGTAACTTTGTTTTCTTTCCATCTTCCCTTATAAAGACATTATTAAATTATCTTTATATATAGAAACTATATAGAAATTATCTTTATACAATCTTTCTAATTTTATAGAAAGATAGAATTATCTTTATATATTACTAAATTATCTTTATATATAGAAAAGATATATATATATATATGTATGGAAGAAAAAAGATATATAGATATAGATACAGATATAGATATAGATATATGGAAGAAAAAAATCCCTTTCACTTTACAACCCAGAAATAAATTTGTGCATAGCGATTATGGTTTGAATGTATGTATCTCTTTAAAATTCGTATGTTGAAATGTAAGCTCCAAAGTGATGACACCAAGAGGTAGGGACTTTGGGGAAGTGATTGAGTTATGAGGGCAATGAATTTATAAGGAGGTCATCCTAAGGCCTTTTTGTCCTTTGCTCTTTCATCCTTTCTGCCATGTGAGGACATGAGGTTGGCATGACCTATGAGAAACAAACCCTTACCAGACTCAAACCTGCCAGTACCTTGACCTTGGACTTCCCAGTTCCTAGAACTGTGAGAAATAAATTTCTTTCTTTATAAGTTATCCAGTTTCGGATATTTTGTTATGGATGCAAAAACAGGCTAATGTCCAAGGACAGTTTACAAAGGCTGTTGAAGGTTGCCATTCTGGAGGGAAAATTAGGTTCATGGTGCAGAAGAACAGGGTGATCCTTAAGCTGCAGAATTGGGAATAACCATAAGTGGCAGTGAGTCAAGAAGAAACCTTAGGTCAATTGTCAGAGATATGAGAAAAAAGAACAGTAATATGTTGCAAGATGAGGTAGGACAAATGGCTTGTAAGATTGCTTTTGTATGGTGCCAGTAGCTTGCCATGGTTATGGACCTAGAGCAGTGGTTCTCAACCTATGGGTCACGACTCACAGGAACTGTATTAAAGGCTCATGGCATTAGGAAGGTGAGAACCACTGACCTAGAGGGTCGGGGAGCTAAGAAATATGAGGCAGCCAAGATTTCATAGAAATTACGAGGGGAGTTGGAGGAAGATACCTTAATTGAAGAAACCATTGAAATAATAATTTAATCATGCAAAAATTGGTATAATTATTACAACAGTAATTTCCATACTAGACTATCCTTTTAGAAGTTTATATCATGATGTATAGCCTGACCACTTCAGAAAATGATTAAAACATCTTCAAAACTAGAATTGTGTGTACTTTCCATATGTTTTTTTCCATATTGGGCTGTAGCTGGTCTTGCCAACTAAGGCAGTGTTTCTTATTTTGAGGGAATGGAATTGAACTTCAAGTTGATTCTGATGTACACCCAGGGCTAAGAGCTACTATTCTGGGATGGCTGCTTCTAGAGACTTGGTTATACTTAGTGGGGGAAGTTCTTAATATCAGGGTTATAGATTGATTTGAGGAGTTCAAGAACTAATCCTTTGGGATGACATGGTGGAAACAATATCGATCAAGAAACAATTGCTGGGGGTGGAGCCAAGATGGCAGTCTGTAGCCAGCTTTCCACAGAGGCTCTGTCCAGAAATGGAGTTAAAAGACAGAAATTTAGCAAGAAAGCTGATGGTTCACATCTAAACCAAAAGAGAAGGTCGAAGAACGCACATCAACCCTCCTGAGGTAACTTGCGACCCTAAGGATACAAACAAAAGGTACAGAATCCACCACCAAGGAGACGGGAGTCCCCTCCCCCTTGAGAATGGCTTGCAGTATACTCCATACCTCCATACAAACAAGTGAGCAGAGTTCAAATGTCCTCCCATTTTACCCCACGGGAGAGACCATGTAAAAACCAGACGTTCTTCCCCTACTAGGGTGCCATGGCACTCTCCTGCCAGGCATAAAACTGTATAAAACTTTATATATTCTTTACCTGCAATTTTGAACTCCTGGCACTCCCCTCCACTTTCACCCCAAGAAGCCTTTCTCATGGGGGAAGCCTGTCCCCCATGGAGTCTAGATTCTTTGGCCTTTTCTTGAGGGGTGTAGATGGGGCATAGACTGTTGCTGATCTGTGCTGACTTTCTGGCTCGGGAGTAAGGAGAAGATAGTTGGCTGAGGAAGAGGAGGTATCCTGAGGCACCGGCAGTGATGGGAACAGTGATGGTGCAGCTAACACCCCTGGGGATATTTTGAAGGAACACTCCCAGGCTCTCTGGGCAATCCAGGGAGGCTGGCAGGTTCTCCAGTGGCGGCCACTGGCAGAATAGATCTGGGACAGAGTGCAGGCTCCCAGAGTAAAGGGAATGCCTGAGGTGGAACTGGCCTGGGTAGAGCATGGGGATTAGAATACGTGCAGAGACAGCAGACACCCAAAGTGGGGCTGACCCAGAGGACTGCTTTACTGAGCTTCAGATGCACCCGGCCCTCAGGGGATCAAAGCTGAGACAGAAACAAATTCTGCCAAGTTGTTCCTAGATCTGTTCTGGCAGCATGGCTGAGGAGACTCAGATCTCCCTGTGACTCAGGCAGGTGCAAACCCTTGGAGCATCTGCTCCTTGGAGGGAACTAGATAACAGCCCTGTGGGGTTACAAGTGACTGGGTGTGACAGAGGTGCAAGGAGGGGAAGGAGGCATAAACCTTCCCAGACTAATTTATTTGCTGGGGTGGGGGGTTCTTCCGCTCTCACGGAGCACTGGAACGAGTTATACTAGAGTTGCCAACAGACCCATGCTATCTACTTGCCAGAGACCTTTTGAACACTCCCACTCGAGGCTGGTGCTGACTGGGACAATTGATTGGGACCTCTTAAATTGGGCCAATCACTCAAGGGCTATCCAAAGTGGTATCCTGGGTGTGTGGTAGTGGGAAGATTTTATTTTCCTTTTCCAGCTGTTGCCTGTAGGGGCCGGGTGACTTAACTACTGGGATTTCTCCACAGCTCAGACTTCAACCCAGAGTAACTGATTCTCAAGGACAGGACAGCAACAAGCTGAAAACAAGACAGAGACACTTAACCCCACCACACCAAGAAGGTCCCCAGTTTTCCTGGCAGTAGCACTGTACAGGTCCTGGCAAAACTCTAGGAGAACAGGTACAGATGTCAGTCCCAGCTTTCAGGCAAAGGACTGCTCAATCACTAGTCCTAGAACCCCCAACACAACTTATCCTTATCTGCTCATCTTACCAAATGGTGCAAAATTATCAAGGGGAAAAATCAGTGAAAAAGCTCCAGCAACATGAACAACCAGAGCAGATCAACCCCCCCCCCCAAGGAACAATTTGGCAGACACAACTGAAGATCCTATGCATAAATAGATGGCTGAGATGTCAGAAACTGAATTCAGAATTTGGATTGCAAATAAGATCAATAAAATAGAGGAAAAGTTGGAATTAGAAATTCAGGGAGCATTTCAAAAATTTTCTCAAGAAGTCAAGGAATCCAAAGACAAAATGAGCAAAGAATGACACGAGACAAGAATTTGCAGCCTTCAAAGATCTGAGAAATACAGTAGAATCCCTCAGTAACAGAATGGAGCAAGCAGAAGAAAGGATTTCTGATATTGAAGACAAAGCTTTCGAATGCTCCCAAACATCCAAAGAGGAAGAGAAATGGAGGGCAAAAATGGATCATTCTCTCAGAGAGCTGTGGGATAATTCGAGAAGAAAACCAATATTCTCCTTATAAGGATACCTGAAAATGATGAAGTGGCCTCACAAGGCACAGAGTCTCTTCACCATGAGATTATGAAAGAGAACTTTCCAGACAGGACAAGAGATTCTGAAATTCAGATGGCAGAGTTTCAGAACCCCAGCACAACTCAACCCGAATAAGACATCCCCCAGGAACATCATAATTAACTTCACTAAAGTTAATATGAAGGAGAAAATTCTGAAAGCAGCCAGACGTAAGAAATCCATTACCTACAAGGGAAAGAACTTTAGAATAACTGCAGATCTCTTGGCTCAAACCTTTCAAGCTAGAAGAGCAGCCAGACGTAAGAAATCCATTACCTACAAGGGAAAGAACTTTAGAATAACTGCAGATCTCTTGGCTCAAACCTTTCAAGCTAGAAGAGGATGGTCATCGACTTTTAATTTCCTAAAACAAAATAACTTTCAACACAGGATCCTGTATCCAGCTAAACTGAGTTTCAATTACGATGGAGAAATTAAACACTTTAATGACATCCACATGTTGATCCACATGTTCATCCACATATGAAATTTACCATAACTAAACCACCTCTCCAGGATATTCTCAAACCTATCCTCCATAATGACCAGTGTAATCTTCCACCACAAACGTAAACTCACTTAGAAACTTTTGATCAAATTCCAACCTCCACAGTGGCAAAAGGATTAAAAATGTCCACTGCACTTTTGAAAGGCTTATTAATATTCTCAATTAATGTGAATGGTTTAAATTGTCCTCTAAAGAGGCACAGACTGGCTGACTGGATATAAAAACACAGGCTAGATGTCTGCTACATACAAGAATCTAATCTTACCTTAAAAGATAAATATAGACTCAAGGTGAAGGGATGGTTATCTATATTCCAGGCAAATAGAAAGCAGAACAAAGCAGGTGTTGCAATCTTATTCACAGATACAATAGGCTTTAAACCAACCAAAATAAGGAAGGATAAGGATGGAGACTTCATATTTGTTAAAGGTAATACTAAATATGATGAGATTTCAATTGTTAATATTTATGTCCCCAACCAGAAAGCATCTCAATTTATAAGAAAAACTCTAATAGACATGAGCAACTTGATTTCCGCCAGCTCCATAGTAGTTGAAGATTTTAATACTCCTCTAGCAGTGTTGGATAGATCCTCCAATAAGAAGCTAAGCAAAGAAATTTTAGATTTAAATTTAACCATTCAACATCTGGATTTAACAAACATCTACAGAACATTTCATCCTAAGAAAACTGAATACACATTCTTCTCATTAGCCCATGGAACATACTCCAAAATCAATCACATCTTAGGTCACAAGTCTAACCTCAGCAAATTTAAAGGTATAGAAATTATTCCCTGCATCTTCTCGGACCATCATGGAATAAAAGTTGAACTCAATAACAACAGGAATATGCATATTCTTACAAAAACAAACATGGAAGCTAAATAACCTTATGTTGAACAATAGATGGGTCATAGATGAGATTAAGAAGGAAATTACCAAATTTTTAGAACAAAATGATAATGAATACATGAATTACCAGAACCTCTGGGATACTATAATGGCAGTCCTAAGAGGCACTAAGAGGAAGGCACTGCAAGCCTTCCTCAAGAAAACAGAAAGAGTGGAATTTAACAACTTAATGGGACATCTCAAGCAACTGGAAAAGGAAGAATATTCCAACCCCAAACCAAGCAGAATAAAGGATATAACCAAAATCAGAGCAGAATTAAATGAAATGAAAAACAAAAGAATCATACAATAGATCAATAAATTAAAAAGTTGGTTCTTTGAAAAGGTCAATAAAATAGATAAACCTTTGGATAACCTAATCAGGAAAAAAAAGAGTAAATTCTCTAATTTCATCAATCAGAAATGGTAAAGATGAAATAACAACTGACCCCTCAGAAATTAAAAAAATCCTTAACGAATATTACAAGAAACTTTACTCTTAGAAATATGAAAATCTGAAGGAAATTGACCAATACTTGGGAGCACGCCACCTTCCTAGACTTAGCCAGAATGAAGTGGAAATGTTGAACAGGCCTATATCAAGTTCTGAAATAGCATCAACTACACAATATCTCCCTAAAAAGAAAAGCCCAGGAGCAGATGGCTTCACGTCAGAATTCTACCAAACCTTTAAAGAGGAAATAGTACCTATATTACTCAACATTTTCCAAAATATAGAAAAAGAGAGAATACTACCCAACACATTCTATGAAGCAAACATCACCTTGATCTCTAAACCAGGAAAAGACACAATAAGAACAGAAAATTGTAGACCAATATCACTAATGAATATTGATGCAAAAATATACAATAAGATACTAACAAACAGAATCCAACAACACATCAAACAAATTATACACCATGACCAAGTGGGCTTTATCCCAGGATCTCAAGGTTGGTTCAATATACATAAATCCATAAATGTAATTCAGCACATAAACAAATTAAAAAATAAAGACCATATGATTCTATCAATTGATTCAGAAAAAGCTTTTGACAAAATCCAGCATCCTTTCATGACCAAAACACTTACGAAAATTGGTATAGAAGGGACATTTCTTAAACTAATAGAGGCCATCTACAGCAAACCCACAGCCAATATTGTATTGAATGGAGTTAAATTGAAATCATTTCCACTTAGATCAGGAACCAGGCAAGGTTGCCCATTATCTCC